>OZ012707.1:46881719-46915767 GCA_963942595.1 Cylloceria caligata | reverse complement strand
CGCGCACTCATGCATATTGTCCATCTGCTCACATCCTCGATCGAAGCTCACTCAAGCGGCCAACGCTGTTAGCGTGGCCCCATCGGCAAGACCACTCATAAGTCTCGCCTTCCATCGCTGACAGCAAATCACAAGCAAGCCGTGACGCACGTCCGTCTTCTTGATACTCTGCCGCGTGGTCGACGGATGTGGCCATTGTTCTCACTCGAGTCGCTCGCTGTACACGTTCCCGCGTAAAACTCACAGAGATATTCACTCGTTCTAATCACTTTAGTGCGCATTCATTTCTATAGTGTAATACATTCTTGGTCAAATCACCCGTGTTTCAACTCAGTGTTAGTGAAAATCACAGCAGATCATCAGAACCACAGAACCAATCACATAAACGTCAACGGCGTGGTTCGCTCGTTGGCTGCACCGACGCCATTCTGCTCAGCACCGATCATCGGCGTCCGGACTCTCATAGACTGCCGTGTGGCACTATTCGAGCTCTACAATCAGACCTTATCACCAGGATCAACCACACGGAATCACCAAGGCAACTCAGAGGCTTGAGACCCAATCACCAACAGTACATCAACACGCAGGCCAGACCAATCACAGTAATATATTAAACACAATCAACAGGTATTTTTTCATGCAGCCAATGTTACATACGTTCAATAAACGTTGAATTTATTATTGTTAAATTACTGAGTTCATTTAATTAGTTATACTTGTCACCAGGATCCTTAACCTTAATATTCGCATCTGTCACTCGACATGCTACGTGCGAATGCATCAACCCGCTATCCACCAACAGCGTAGTAATACTCAAGTGATACAGGTTCACTGTGCAGAGCACTATATTCATTGTTATTTATTATGTTGTACTCAGTCCCAATAGGCACTTACTCTACGCACTTGTTAATTCATCTCATAGTGCCTTGCCGCATCAGTTAGTGTATATCTTAAAGGTTTTTAACACTTTTGTTGGAACATTATCAAATATTTAGAATATACTCATATTCAACCATCATACATTTTTTGGTCCTTCGAGCCGGATATAATGTACTCATACTCATTAACATACATTTTTTGGTCCTTCGAGCCGGATCCTGGTCAAGTATATAAATTTTATGCCTCGATACTCACATAAATCACCAATCAACACATGTAATACACTACAGATTGCGCAACTCAGCATGCATCGATACAAGACAATGCTCAATAATAATAAAATACTCACCCAAGTGCGCTAATCATTTATTGTAAACCATTCAACAGGCTCAACCAGTTCAAATCATGGCTGACGATCAGAAAGCGCAGTCAGACCAAAGCAAATCCTCGCAGGAAGGCGACTCACATGATGGTGATGTGGAAGCAATCGATGAAGCAACAGTCATTAGCGAGACACTCAATGTACCACCCACGGCACAGAGACCACGCACCAGATCGCCTTCACCAAGCACCAATCAAGCTAACCTCATGGAGTATAAGGTCGCATCACAGCATGCGAGGATAGCAATGATCAACCAGCTACATGATCACCTGCAAAACTCACCAGGCAGCGTTTCTGCAGAACTCACCGGCCAGTTAGAGATTTTAAATCGCACTTGGGACTGTTTTTGTAACGAGCATGATCAAATGGGAGAAACATGTAAACGTGCTTTTCTCACTCACCCGTATGTTACAGAGAAGGTGTACCAATCAGGCTTTGATAGTTACTTCAAGGCACTCACACTCATCCTGCGAAAGAAGGCAATCGCAGCAACTCAAGAGACCATATCAAGCAGAACTGATCAACAGAGTCAACCAAGTCAGCACCGATCAACATTGCCAAAAATAACGTTGCCGGAATTTGACGGTGATTTTACAAAATGGCCGGCATTCAGAGACTTGTTTGCCTCAATGGTGGTCGACAATGACCAAATCAGTGATGTAGAGAAACTACACTATTTAAAGATCAGCCTTAAAGGATCAGCCGCTCAACTGATCTCCAATGTGCCGATCAACAATGATTCGTTCAATTCATCATGGCAAATAATCAAGGACAGATTCAACAACAAGGAAAGACTCATCCTGTCTTATGTTGAGAAACTCCTTAGTAACACTCGACCAGTGGCAAAATCTGCAGCCGCACTCAACACATTAGTTAGCTCAACGAAGGAAATAATCAACGCACTCAACGTTCTCGGAATTGATACAGAATCGTGGAATTATGTATTAATTTTCGTAGTTGCTCAACGCCTTGATACATCCATGCGTGAAGCATGGGAATACAAACGGAGTGCGCACAAGCAGCCAACCTCGTTTGAAGATTTGATGGGATTCATCGAATCCAGAGCGAGGGCTTTAGAAGTCATCCCTATCAACCCTGATCAATCGGCTGACAGAGCCAGCAACATCTCGAAGCACTCAACAAAATCTGCACTTCTGCCAGCAAGACCGGCTCACCATGCGTCCACTCAACCGAGGACACACCAATATCCATGCGATCACTGTGGTGGTTCGCATTACATAGTGAGCTGTGCTAAATTCAGAGAGCTACAACCTGCAGATCGCCACAAAGTTGTGACTGAACACCGACTGTGTTTCAACTGCTTTGGTCATCACAACCTCCACTCGTGCCAATCAACCATCAACTGCAAGACGTGCGGTGCCAAACACCACACGATGATTCATTTGCCATCCACCGCAAGAACCACACCAAAGTCAAATCAACCAAGCACCTCAGCTACACCTGCCACAGCTCATCCAAGCACCAGTTCACGTCAATGAGAAATTGACGTGCCATTTTGCCAACTCATCAACTCACACGGTAGAACAGCAGTTCTACTAGCAACGTGTCAAGCATTACTCATCACATCTTTCGGCACTCACCAAGTCAGATTACTCATTGATCCAGGATCAGAGCTCACCTTCGTCTCAGAACAACTTGTATCGGATCATGGGCTTACTCGTCAACACTCATCAATTCCAGTCATTGGCATTGGAAACACGAGATCAACACAAACCAGAGGTACCACCACATTAACATTACGATCAATTCATTCATCACGTGGTGTTACCATCGCAGCTCAAATACTCAATAAATTGACGAGTACATTGCCTTCAGTCCACACTCAACCACAGCAGTGGCCACACATTTCATCACTGCAATTGGCAGACCCTGACTTCTTAACACCACGGCCAGTAGATATCATCGTCGGGGCTGATTCATACGGGCTCATCATCCAGCCTGGCATCAAGAAACACTCGGACTTCTTACCGATTGCACAATCAACAATCTTTGGGTGGATTATTCTTGGTCCAGTCCCAGAGAATTATTCAACACCAAGCAACTCATACCACATCACAGTAGAATCATCAAACAAGGAAATTCAAGATCTTCTCACGCAGTTCTGGGTTCAAGAAGAAACACCATCGACAATAGATCACAAGCTCACCCCAGACGAAGAAGCGTGTGAAAAGCATTTTCAAACGACTCACACTCGAGACGAAGAAGGACGGTACATCGTGCGAATCCCGCTCAAATCATCACCATCGAGTCTAGGAGACTCAGAACTCACTGCTCAACGATGTCTACAACGACTCATGAAGAAACTCTCAACAAATAATTCATACACCAATTTATACAACTCATTCATGAAAGAGTATGAAGAGTGTGGTCACATGATACGTGTACCATCCTACCACCAGTCAACTCAAATGAGCGAATCTGTTCATGACTATTGTGAAACCGAGACGACCTTGGCACATGATGCAGTAGCATCAGGAGGGTTGAGGGTCTCGGAAGATCAATTGTCAGAACACACTTACGCTCATCCTCCATATTATCTTCCTCATCATGGTGTACTGAAAGAAGATCGAATCACAACAAAGTTGAGAGTTGTCTTCAACGGATCCAGCCCAACGACGTCGCAAGTATCACTCAACGACATCCAGCATGTTGGAGCAAAATGTCAACGTGACATCTCAGACGTGCTCTTATGGATCCGACAGCACAAACTCATCTTTTCAACAGACATCACAAAGATGTACAGACAAATCAAAGTCCACCCGGACGATTGGGATTTGCAACGAATCATATGGCGAGATGACCAACTCAATATGGTGCCATATCACCTAACAACAGTGACGTATGGAACTCGCTCAGCACCATTCTTAGCAATCAGATCATTGCTTCAACTAGTTGAAGACGAAGGTCATCGCTTCCCGCTCGCAATTGAACCACTCATGAAAGGCAGATATGTTGATGACATATTTGGAGGAGCTGATCAGCTTGACACACTCATCGAAATATCAAATCAAGTGACCCAGCTCTGCATGGCGGGCGGGTTGCCTCTAGCAAAATGGCACAGCAACACAGAGCAATTCATCGAGCATATCGACCACCACTCACCATCAAACTCACACTCATTCGAAGATAGCAGTACCAAGTTACTCGGCCTGTCATGGATACCTCGTGAAGACGTATTCAAGTTCCACGCAAAGCCTCCATGCTCAAGTTCCAAGCTCACCAAGAGAATCATCTTGTCTGAAACAGCACAACTCTACGATCCACTCGGGTTTCTCTCACCATTCATCATCAAGGCCAAATCATTATTACAAGAATTATGGCTGGAGAAACTCAGCTGGGACGATCAAGTTTCAGATCAGATACACACCAAGTGGACGTTGCTCAGACAAGAGCTCACTCAAGTCGATGAAATCTCAATTCCACGATGGATTCAACTCACAAGCTCAACACTTGTGGAGTTGCACGGATTCTCCGACGCATCTCAAATAGCAATGGCGGCTGCTATCTATATCAAAACAACAGCTCCAGGAGAAGAAACCAAGGTTACACTCATCTGCGCGAAATCAAAAGTAACACCACTCAAGCGACTCTCCATCCCTCGACTCGAGCTCACAGCAGCACTGATCTTAGCAAAGCTCATGAATTACGTGCAAACAACCTTGGAACTCACCAACACTCAAACGTTCCTGTGGACTGATTCCTCAGTAACGCTCACCTGGATTAACTCACACCCATCACGGTGGAAGGACTTTGTCAGGAACAGAGTGTCAGCAATTCAAGAACTAACTCCAAACAGCGTATGGAGATTTGTTCCTGGCAAAGACAACCCAGCCGATTGTGCTTCAAGGGGCATCAGCATCTCCCAGCTCCAGAAGCACCTCCTGTGGTGGACAGGACCACAGTGGCTCACAGGCGATCAATGTTCATGGCCAACTCAACACTATCAACAAGACTCACAGACTCATCAGGAAGAGCGACCGGGGCTCGCATTCACAGTGGCAACAAATCAAGCCGTATATCATTGGGAGATGATATACAGACACTCTTCTCTCACTAGACTACTCAGAGTAACCGCAATATGCTTTCGAGTAAGTCAACTCATCAAGAAATTGCCAAACTCAACGCTCTTTAACCCTCTCTCGCCACAAGATATTGAGAGAGCAAGAGTATTTTGGATCAAAGCAACTCAAGCAGCATATTTCTCAACAGAGCTCAAATTGATCACCATAGCTCAACTACCAACAGCTCATCCCTTCAATCGCCTGACTGCCTATATCGACACTCAAGGCATCATTCGGGTTGGAGGAAGATTGACCAACTCACAACTGGAACTTGAGGCAATTCACCCAGCAATACTCCCACGACATTCTCACTTCACTACACTCATCATAGCAGATGCACATCACAAAACCATGCATGGAGGCACTCAACTCACCCTGAACTACACAAGGCAATCGTACTGGATTATTGGTGGTAGAGCTCCTGTACGGTCGCATATACTCAGCTGCATGAAATGTGCTCGACAACGTGGCGTCAGAGCACAACAACTCATGGGTCAATTACCAACCAAGAGAGTCACCCCAGCACGACCATTCTTCTATTCAGGTGTGGACTACGCTGGTCCACTGACCATCAAAACCTGGAAAGGTAGAGGCGCCAAACAACATAAAGGATGGCTGTGCATTTTCGTGTGCTTCGTCACCTCGGCCTTGCATCTGGAGGCCGTGAGTGACTACTCAACTGACTCATTCATCGCTGCATTCAGACGGTTCACTGGACGCAGAGGCATCTGCAACACTCTCTATAGTGATTGCGGCACAAACTTCATAGGAGCAGATGCCATACTCACCAAACTCTTCACTCAAGGTACAACAGAATCACTCTCACTGCATTGCTCACTCACCAGTGATGGAACTACATGGAAGTTCAACCCACCAGCAGCTCCACATATGGGAGGAAAATGGGAAGCAGCAGTCAAATCAGTAAAATATCACCTGAACCGAACAGTAGGAGACATCGCACTCACGTTCGAGGAATTAACTACGTTGCTCATCCAGATCGAAGCAACGCTCAACTCACGACCATTGCAACCACTCACAGAAGACCCTGAAGATACTTCAGCACTCACACCAGCTCACTTTCTCATAGGAGAGCCGCTCACAGCCATACCAGAGCCATCACTCACAGATCTGAACGTTACTAGACTATCACGATGGCAACTAATACAACAAAGGCTTCAATATTTTTGGTCCAAATGGTCAACTCAATATCTCCAGCGCCAACTGTCTACATCGAAATGGCATCATCCATCGAACACCATCAAGGTCGGTTCATTAGTACTGATCACTGATGAGAGGTCTCCACCATCAAAATGGCCTCTCGCCAGAGTCACTCAACTCCATCCAGGAAAGGATGGACTGACCAGGGTAGTGTCACTTAAAACTGCAACAACAACACTCGTTCGACCAATCACCAAGCTCGCCATCTTACCAGCTCAAACTGAATGAAGAACAGATCACATTTAATCATCAACACCGTTGCTGATGGCGGGCGGAATGTTCAGTTTTCACGCTTACCAGACACACTCAACTCATGCATACGCTACAGTCACAATCATCTGACGCCTCGCGTCATATGGTATAGCTCGCAGGTATGCTATATCGATTTATCGACCGCGCACTCATGCATATTGTCCATCTGCTCACATCCTCGATCGAAGCTCACTCAAGCGGCCAACGCTGTTAGCGTGGCCCCATCGGCAAGACCACTCATAAGTCTCGCCTTCCATCGCTGACAGCAAATCACAAGCAAGCCGTGACGCACGTCCGTCTTCTTGATACTCTGCCGCGTGGTCGACGGATGTGGCCATTGTTCTCACTCGAGTCGCTCGCTGTACACGTTCCCGCGTAAAACTCACAGAGATATTCACTCGTTCTAATCACTTTAGTGCGCATTCATTTCTATAGTGTAATACATTCTTGGTCAAATCACCCGTGTTTCAACTCAGTGTTAGTGAAAATCACAGCAGATCATCAGAACCACAGAACCAATCACATAAACGTCAACGGCGTGGTTCGCTCGTTGGCTGCACCGACGCCATTCTGCTCAGCACCGATCATCGGCGTCCGGACTCTCATAGACTGCCGTGTGGCACTATTCGAGCTCTACAATCAGACCTTATCACCAGGATCAACCACACGGAATCACCAAGGCAACTCAGAGGCTTGAGACCCAATCACCAACAGTACATCAACACGCAGGCCAGACCAATCACAGTAATATATTAAACACAATCAACAGGTATTTTTTCATGCAGCCAATGTTACATACGTTCAATAAACGTTGAATTTATTATTGTTAAATTACTGAGTTCATTTAATTAGTTATACTTGTCACCAGGATCCTTAACCTTAATATTCGCATCTGTCACTCGACATGCTACGTGCGAATGCATCAACCCGCTATCCACCAACAGCGTAGTAATACTCAAGTGATACAGGTTCACTGTGCAGAGCACTATATTCATTGTTATTTATTATGTTGTACTCAGTCCCAATAGGCACTTACTCTACGCACTTGTTAATTCATCTCATAGTGCCTTGCCGCATCAGTTAGTGTATATCTTAAAGGTTTTTAACACTTTTGTTGGAACATTATCAAATATTTAGAATATACTCATATTCAACCATCATACATTTTTTGGTCCTTCGAGCCGGATATAATGTACTCATACTCAATATCATACAAACTAGCTTATAAGTAGCAAATTAACTATACAGAATTATCAAATTAGATGGTATATATATATTACTCTTACTATACAACCGTCAACATAAATGAAAACTAATTTACATCGACATGATTAAAAAGATGAGAATGGAGACGAATCTTAATCAGTTATAGACTAGAAGAAGAAATGATATGAGATGGTAAGGTTTCCCAAAAATAAATGTCAGAGAGGAAAAATACGTTACTAAAGGGTGTCCCAGCAAAAGCGCCGGATTTACATTTGGCGCCATTTTGTTAATACGAGTTATACGGTGATTTTTTTTTTTACATTTCTCACGTACAGACCACGCGATTTAAGAATATGGAGAAGTATTGAAACCAACAACGTTTAATTATTGTAAAAACACATTACAAAAATGGTGAAAGTTTTGCGAAAACAGTTCGCCAATTACGTCAAGTTTTGGTCGCAATAATGCGCCAAATGAATCGACAGTGAGGCGTTTAATTACACCTTGAGTGCAAGCTCGATTGGCAACTGACCAGATAAACATGTCCTGATCTTTTGAATGCGAGACGTCTGAGCTGGTAGGACTGGCACCTGCAGCGAATTTATTAAACCCTGATGCGTCTCATCATTACATATTCTTGACTTGCCATTGTCAGCCATCGTATGCTTTGCTACTGCTGGTCAACTAAGTCAGTAATTTGAATATCCGAGAAATGATGAGTGAATGTAACGTAGCTTACTCCCCAGAATTATACGTTACCCACAACAGCGCACCAGTAGAGAATCTTAGGAGACGTTGAGTCAAGCCAATGAGATGCACAGTGAGATGTTGAATAAAGTTCAAGAGATATGCAGCGAGTTGTTGAGTGGACCCGATGAGATGTGCAGCGGGCTACTTAACTGATGATACGAGTACTGCGAGTCGCAGAACCGATGAGATGTTACTGATGAAATTCATAGCACCGCTAGGTTAGAGTACGTCCAGGCACTTGATACCGTTGCATGCATGCATAAGTCCTTCATCCAGTTCGAAGTACGCATCACCCTTCACGAACAACTAGTTTCAGTGCGGTGCAATCACCTGGCCGCACGTACGGCTGTTGTAAACAGCGTGCAAATGACTGAGCCGTGCTACTGCCTAGCGACCAGGAGTAGCAGCTAGCGACGGCATGAGATTTCCATAGCATTCTTCTTCACAGAGGTGGCTTTGTGTAAAGCGGAAAATAATAAGTAATGTGCAAACTTCCACTTTACATTCTTATTTATTGAGACTTCCATCCTTCCATGCTTGAAAGACCGAGTTCGGATGGAACATGACATGAATTTATAGAAATAAATATTACTTCTGCGCTTTTAAAATATGAGGCCAGGTGACGGCGCCCCTCCCTCTGCCCCGCCCGAGAACGAAAAAAAGAAGAACTCTGCGCTTCTCGGAAGGGTTCGTCACGCTTAGCTACCACGCTCCACGTGTTATCAGGACGTAACATCTGTAATGTCTTATTTTATATGCAAAGAAACAAAAACGCGGAATGAGCATAACTAATATATCTTTCATCCATCATACTAATATATATTTCGTAAATAAGCTGGAGTTATCAGGAGTACAAATTGAAAATGCGGGATTTTTTTCTATTTTTGAACGTTTATTCTGAAAAAATGGTAACAAATGAATTATTCAAAGTATTGTCCATCGCTAGCCACAACTTTTTCCCATCTTTCTGGCAATTTACGGATACCGTCGCGAAAAAATTCGGCCGGCTTGGCTGCTATCCAGTCATCGACCCATTTTTGGGCTTCTTCGTAAGAATGGAAGCGCTGGTCAGCTAGGCCATGTGTCATCGATCGGAAAAGGTGGTAATCGGAAGGAGCAATATCTGGGCTATACGGCGGGTGGGGTAAGACTTCCCATTTCAGCGTTTGTAGGTATGTTTTGACCGGCGCTGCAACATGTGGCCGAGCGTTGTCATGTTGCAAAATTACTTTGTCGTGTCTTTGCTCGTATTGTGGCCGTTTTTCTTTGAGTGCGCGGCTCAAACGCATCAATTGAGTTCGGTATAGTGCTCCTGTGATGGTTTCGTTCGATTTCAATAGCTCATAATACACCACACCCAGCTGGTCCCACCAAATACAGAGCATGAGCTTGGCGCCGTGAATATTTGGTTTGGCCGTCGATGATGATGCATGGCCGGGGTAACCATATGATTTTTTGCGCTTCGGGTTATCGTAATGGATCCACTTTTCATCACCAGTGACAATGCGATGCAAAAAACCCTTCCGTTTTTGCCGTTCGAGCAGCAGTTCGCATGCAAAAAAACGGCGCTCGACGTCTCTCGGCTTCAGCTCATACGGCACCCAATGTCCTTGCTTTTGGATCATTCCGAGGGCTTTTATACGATGGGAAATGGCTTGTTGTGTCACTCCCAATGAATCTGCGAGCTCTTGTTGAGTTTGACACGAGTCTTCATTGAGTATTGCCTCCAATTCAGCATTCTCAAACTTTTTCACTTGGCCCGGCCGCTCTTTGTCCTCAACGTCAAAATCACCACTTCTAAACCGCACAAACCATCTCTCGCACGTTGAAACCGATGGAACATGACTCGGATAAGCCTCGGAGACCAATCGATGTGCTTCAGCAGCACTTTTCTTCAAATTAAAGAAGTAAATTAAAACTTCCCGCAAATGCTGTTTTGTTGGCACGAAACTCGACATATTGAGAGCTCAAAAAAACCATGAATTTGACACTGCGACAAATTGACACATACTGAAAATTAAAGCTATAAGACGTAGCTTTGACATGAACATAGACACAGTACTGCCTGATGCGTATAGCGTTAGTAACGCCATCTGTTATCAAACCCGCATTTTCAATTTGTACCCCTGATATGTTAATCAATTTTGGTTTTCTTTTCCTAAAGAGAGTTGTGTGAATAGTTAAAATTATGATAATAGTTGAATTGAGATTCCGCCAGCTACACTCGATTCCCTCGATTCGAAGTTGTTTTCAGCGAAATGATAATTATAATGAAACCAAATTTCAAGCTTTTCCTATTAGTTTCTTCGATTTAAGTTCGTGCGAGCAACATTAACACCGTGTCGTAAGATTTTCAAGCTGTCGGACCTACATTTTTTGGACTATTGGACTACAATCTCCAATATATACTATATAAGTATTTACTTGCACTGGTGCGGAATTGTTAAATTTTCAAACAAATCCCAAAAGATAAAAAATAATAGAAAACATGAATTGTTGCATGAATTTGCACTAAATTCAGTATCGAACATCCATATATAATGTTTTTATTTTATACGAATTTATAGGCAATCTGCTAAAGTTAAGAGTCGCTCTCGAGTTATAGCATTTTTTTTTATTTTAGAAATGCAAAAATGTATAGAATCTTAAATACTTTATTAATTTCGCCTCAATTCGATACTGAAGGGCGCATCACTCCGTTTAAGCTTCGTGCGAAGTTTTGGCTCGATAGCTGGAAATTTGTTTAAGTAAGAGCAATAACGGTAATTTTTCAAAAACTTAAATATCCAATAAAATGTGGATACTGTAACTGATTCTTATAAAATGTGTACCAAAGACACACTGGACAGTATTGTAGATGACACGACGATGGTATATGGTTCACGCACTATAGTGGTTCCATTTTAACCTGTACATGACACACACACGTGCGCGCTCTCTCACACTCTCTCATTCTGTAAACTACTTTTCTCGACATTTTGCACCATTCTAAGTATACTTATTTTACACCCACAAATGATTTAGGGATAATGCAACTGCGATTGTGATAGTCTCAGAGACTATCTGTATTAGGTTTAGCCCAGAATATGCCGAACAGGGACCAGAATTTGACCGAGTTCGCGATAGGAGTTATCCATTTCGTAATATGGAATGGAATTTTTTAAGGATTTATCTAAGTCGTTCAATTATGTAGCGTGTTTGAATGGTTGAGCGTATTGGGTGTGGTTATAGGAAAGTTTAATAATAACGTATTCTGTAAAATTATTTTATTGCTTATAATTTGTGGGCCACTAACTGTCGCTCAGTACACATAAGGTCACGGTTGAATAATAAGTTTTCCTGGTTGCAACGGCGTATATTCGATCTAATTTTTGTAACTGGAAGTTCCTCTCAGCCTAACAAGTTCTAGGCATGGGTGTGATTGTTTAGGAAACGATTGGAATATGAGTGAGCCTCTAAAAAATTTGTCCTCACGAGGGTAGACTGGAAGTAGGTAAGCCTATTAGGGCTCCATCCACGAGTTAATATCAGATGGTAGTGAGACGCTCAAGGCTCCTCACTTGTGGGTTTTGGTAGATTTGGTAGCAGAGAATTGGATGATAACTCGCAGTGAACTGAATGGAACTACACGTGATGATTTGTGAAATATATAACAATAAAGATGTGTGTGATTTTTCTTGTAAGGCCATAGAATTTCGATCCCAAAAGTTTGTTCGGTGGTAAACACCAACGAAAATCTGATTTAAATTCTGAATAATTCTGGAAATTATGTTCACCAAGGGTACAATTTTAGATATAAGTGACTAAAACTAATCTTGAAATGTACCAGAAACCTTATACATTCAGTTCGATGCTAATGGACCTCTGAATCTTTTATGATACGCTGAGAATTGATATGCAAGTTTCACGTTAATGCAGCTAGCCTAGCGCCTTGCTAACCCGGATGTAGAGAGTGCGCACACTCCCGTCAAAAGTTTACAACCTACCAGCGCTCCATGTCTGCCGGCTATATCTACCAGTTTCAGTTTAATTAGTATCGAATAGTGTTTCGATGGTAATAAAAAGTATTTCTGCGTGCTTCCTTTTTTGTATGAACCTTCTGACTTGACTTGAGCCACAAATCACTGGGCTATATTTAACAAATTTGGACCGTACAGACATCAACGTAAAGGTATGAATTAGAGGTTTTGGAACGTGCTTTTGAATGGATTACTTCCAAAGTCATCTGAAATCTATAGCGAAGCAATGCCACCTGTTGCATACCATTCTTAAACAAAATCAAGTTTCTTTTCCGTCTGCTTTGCACACTTGATTTTACCTAAATTTATACACCATTTGAATTGATAAACGTACAGAAAATTGATAAAATGCTGCGATTAATAACAAATTATGATTGCTCTAATGCATCAACCTCTAGAATAAATCCAATATAATTTTAAATAGTGTTGGTTCTTTCAGGCAGTGGTTAATCTGTCCAGAATACTATCAAATTATTTCAAATGTTTAAAACTCATATTCTAACTGAAAATAAATACTGCAAACAAATGTACACATTGACTCTATTGCGTTTAGATGATTCATAACAGCATAAAACTGTATGTACAAAAAATTAAGTATAGACGGACCGTAACAAATCTATATATATAAAAAGAAAAGTCCTGACTGACTGACTGACTCACTGACTCACTCATCAACGCCCAGCCCAAACCCCTGGGCCTAGAAACTTGAAATTCTAGGGATATATTCCCTTCGTGTCGTAGACGCTCACTAAGAAGGGAATTTTAGAAATTCCACCCCTAAGGGGGTGTAAAAGGGTTAAATATGTTTTTACGTATTTCTTAATATCTCTTAGGCACAATGAGATATCGCCTTGGTTTTTGCTTGCAAATGTTACTCATACAAATGTTTAAAAACCAATTTCAGGATTTGTAGAAATTCCACCCCTAAGGGGGTGTCAAAAGGTTAAATATGTTTTTACGTATTTCTCAATATCTCTTAGGCACGATGAGATATCGCCTTGGTTTTTGCTTGCAAATGTTACTCATACAAATGTTTAAAAACCAATTTCAGGATTTTTAGAAATTCCACCCCTAAGGGGGTGTAAAAGGGTTAGAAACTGTAGAAAGTGTTTCAACGCACAGGGTTGTTTTTCGCATATTTCTCAATTTTCCTTGCAAAGGTTACCAATACAAATTTGCGTTTTCTCAAATTCTGTCAAGCATGATAAGATTCTGAGTTTATTTTCGCATACGAATGTTGTTTACTCTTTTACTGCAAAATATAATTCAGTATTTTGTCCTAAATAGCCCTTAAAAGGCCAAATTCAGATTCGGTTGGAAAACTAAAAAATTTGATAAATACCATGTCCAGCTCAAACCTCTGGTGCTGGAATCTTGGTTGTTGCTTACGAAGGTTGTTTATGTTTATAATTAGAGTATCTATATATACAAAAAGAAAAGTCCTGACTGACTCACTGACTCACTCATCAACGCCCAGCCCAAACCCCTGGGCCTAGAAACTTGAAATTCTAGGGATATTCCCTTCGTGTCGTAGACGCTCACTAAGAAGGGATTTTTTAAGGTTTCCCTCCCAAGCGGAAATAAAGGGTTAAATATGTTGTTTTTCGTTTTTTCAATTTTTCTTAACCCCGATGAGATACTGCATTAGTTTTTACTCACGAAGGTTGTTTACGCTTATACTGCAAAGCATAATTCAGCATTTTGCCCTAATCGGCCTTAAAGGGCTAAATCCAGATTAAGTTGAAAAATTAAAAAAATCAAATAAATACCACGCCCAGCCCACCTCACCTCAACTCCTGTATTAATTTGGAAGACATCAAAACTGCATATCATGTGGTACGCCCACTAAGAAGGAATTTTTTAAAGATTCCCCTCCTAAGCGGAAATAAAGGGTTAAATTTGTTGTTTTTCGTTTCTTCAATTTTTCTTAACCCCGATGAGATACTGCATTAGTTTTTACTCACGAAGGTTGTTTACGCTTATACTGCAAAGCATAATTCAGCATCTTGCCCTAATCGGCCCTAAAAGGTAAAATCCAGATTAAGTTAAAAAATTTAAAAATCAAATAAATATGCATAAGACTGTATCTTTTTCTTCTTCTTCTTCTTCTTCTTCTTATATATAAAAATGAATTTTTGTCTGTCTGTCCGGCTATACGAAGCTAAACGCGTTGACCGATTTCAGCCAAACTTTATACCAATATTGTTGAAGACCAAAGGAAGACGACTGTATATATCTCACCCCTGAAAACCACCCCCTTAATCCCCTAAAAAAAATTTTTAATAAAATCCATACGCCTTCACCGATTACAACCAAACCAAGCACAAATATTGTTAAGAGCCTAAGAAAGGTCACTGGATATATTTCACCCCTGAAAACTACCCCCTTCATCCCCTAAAAAAATCATATATAAAAATAAATGTTTGTCTGTCTGTCTGTCTGTCTATCTGTCCGCCTATACAAAGCTACACGCGATGACCGATTTCAGCCAAACTTTATACCAATATTGTTGAAGACCAAAGAAAGGCGACTGTATATATTTCACCCCTGAAAATCACCCCCTTTATCCCTTAAAAAAAAATTCTTAATAAAATCCATACGCCTTCACCGATTACAACCAAACCAAGCACAAATATTGTTGAAGACTAAAGGAAGGCGACGGTATGTATCTCACCCCTGAAAACAACCCCCTTCATCCCCTAAAAAAAAATTCTTAATAAAATCCACACGCCTTCACCGATTACAACCAAACCAAGCACAAGTATTGTTAAGAGCCTAAGGAAGGTCACTGGATATATCTCACCCCTAAATCCCACCCTCTTCACCCCCTAAAAAAAGATTCTTCAAAAATATTCCCGCGAATCAACTGATTTCAACCAAACCTTACACAAATATTATAGCGGGTCTAAGACGGGTACGACAAAGGTCGTACTGTATACATATCCACCCACTTAAACCCCTAAAAAAAGATTTAGTATAAAAATCCACACCCCTTGACTGATTTCAACCAAACTTTACACAAATTTTGATAAGTTCTAATGGAAGGTCACTGTATAAATATAGCTCACCCCTTAAAATTGCGCCTTCATCCCCTAAAAATAGTTAGTTTTTCTGCCTTAACCGATTTAAACAAAACTTCACAAACAAAATGGAAACTTACTCACTCTATATATCTCACCCCATAAAACCACCCCCAACGAAAACAATCTTTATCCCCCACTGAAAGTAATGTGGTTTTTTTCAACTTTTTTAAACACCGATTTAGCTGTTATTCCTCATATGATGTGACACTCGGGCAGCGCCGGGAAATCAGCTATAAATTATAATCAGAGCTCGCAATTATCTTCTGATGATAATCTCACTCAACCAACAGCTCAATACACTCAAAAATTCTCATACATATGAAGAGAGTTTATATTGAAGCGAGCGTAACAAAGAGCGCTGAGCGATTTGATAATTTGCAAAATGAGCGCCGCACTTTACTTTGTGTATAATGTACTAGCTGATTTACCCGGCGTTGCCCGAGTGCCACATCATACGGGGAATAACAGATAAATTGAATTTAAAAAATGTTATTAAAAGCCACATTATTTTTAGTGGTATGATAAAGGGTATTTTGTCAGGGTGGTTTTAAGGTGTGAGATATATCGAGTGACCTTGCTTAGGTCTTATATATTTGTTTGTGTACCCGGGCAACGACGGGTAAATCAGCTAGTTATTAAATAAAAGTTTTCACAAAAAAGTTTCAAAAACTCACCCAGTCAACGGTGATGTATCCAAATTTACGATACTTCTGCCTCGTGTTACAATCTGTTCGTAAATAAGTACTCCTGCTTCCCAAGCAGTCAAGTCAAGTTTTACGATGCAGCTACTACCGGTTTCTCTGTTGGTCGATTCACTCCAGTAGAGATTTCGGGCAACCCAATCGACGCACAAACTCGAAGCTGTGCTATTAAGCGTCAGTATTTTTGTTGTATTTTTTCCTCCGACGTCGGACGTTACGATCTCCTGTATCTCGTTTACCCAATACGCTTTGTTCTCGGCTGCCAAGTCTTTCACTTCTGCGACGATGCGTCGCGTTACCATTTTGCTCGATTTAAGGTCTAAATCGATCATCCTAACGGCGTCTGCGGTTGCTACCAGCAACTTGGGCAACGGACTTTCATGCTCCGTTGAAATGTTTACCGTGTCAGTGTATGGTCCTGGACCCACATCCGTAAATGCCCGAAGTTTGAAGTAGTATGTCGTATTCCATTTTAATTGATGTACAGAGTATTCTTGTATTTTGTAACCAACTTTCACGTCGTTGCAAATCTCGATTTCCATACCATTGATTTTTAACCAGCACTTAAATTCATATCCCTGTATCAGACCGTTTTCAAATTCTGGGAGGTTCCACCTGACAAAAATATTAGGAAATATTTTTTACACTGTAAGAGATATAATTGAATAGCCCATACATATATATATTTCCAGCAGGGCTAGAAATACACTGAGCGCACACGACATGCGAGGGTTGTATGATAAGTATCTTGCCTCGACAAGAGATGACGCCACTGATATTGAATAAATGCTATTTTTCTAAGTGTTACCCTTCAAATGTCTACTGTACAATTTCCAGCCAGCTGCTTCATTCTGTTTGTATTTAACAGCCATTGAAAGTGAACGACTTTTGTATTTTTACAGAAATGGAAAAAAATTGAATATCGAGCATGGTACAATTCTTTTTTTTTTTTTTAAAGAAAACGAATGATAAAATAAAAGTGGAATTGAACGAAGTTTATAGGAACTCTGCACCTTCGTTTGCAATAACAAAATATTGGACAGCTGAACTTAAACGCGGCCGTACAAGCATTTGTAATGAAGAACGTCCAGGTCATCGAAATGAGGTTACAATAACAGAAATGATTGAAAAAATCCACGATATGGTAATGAATGATCAGAAATTGAAAGTGTGTGGGATTGGTCAGATTGTGGGCATCTCAATCGAATGGTTACAGAAAATTTTTAAAGATCATTTGGATATGATAAAGCTTTCCGCAATATGGATGCCGTGATTGCTCATAATTGACCATAAACGCACACGTGTGACAACACAAACGCACACAAATGGAATGTTTGGCGAAGTTCTAGCGCTATCCGAAGGACTTTTGGCGTCGATTCATAACTGTGGAATAAATCACAGTACACCAGAGACCAAGGAACAATCGAAACAGTGAACTTCTCGTCGCGAATCTGCACCGAAGGAGGCTAATGCCACTTGAAGGGCCAACAAGTGTGTGGCAACATTTTTTTGGAATGCACGCGGCATAATCCACATCGATTACCTTGAAACGGGAAAAACGATTACCAGCGAATATTATTCCAAATTATTGCACCGTGTAACGACATTTTAAAGAAAAAACGTCTGCATTTAGCGAAAAAAAATTCTCTTCTACCAAATCAATGCACGGGATATTATCCTGTTCCCAAACTTGAAGAAATGGCTCGGCGGAAAGAAATTTGGCTCTACCAATGAGGTCATCGTTGGAACAAACGACTATTTTGAAGGCTTAGAGAAATCGTGTTATTCAGAAGGGATCCAAAGATTTGATAAGCGTTTGACTATAAGCGTATCGACCTCAAAGAAGACTATATTCGAAAATAAAATTAATTTTCCCCCAAAAAATGTTTTCTTCTGACCGAGGCCAGGTACTTATCATACAACCTTCGTACAAAAATTTCACTTAACCACTTTTCTCGACGTTTCACACCATTTTGAAGATCGTACATAAAAATTTCAAATGAGACACACACATACATACCATATATAATATACTAGAGGTGGCTAGGCTCCCATCCGGGTTTCGCCCGTCAATTGAATTCCCCGTTTCATTAAATATTAAACAAATATCTCGCCTGACATCGCTTTCATGCATTTATTATAATTGACCCTTGATTGACCCGAGATCTGCGCATCTCAAGGGGCAAAGCAAATTCAGAGCCTGAAACATGCTTGATAGTACCTTAAGTGTCAGAGAAAATTCAGAGGAATGAGATAGGATTACTTTTAGGGACTTTGTAAACTCAGAGCTTGAAACAGACCTTAAGAGGCAGAGAACATTCACAAATTGAAGCGGATTTTGAAAATCAGCAGCAGGATTATCTCAAGGTGCCGAGAAAATTCAGAGGAATAAAATAGAGTTACCTTCAGGGACTTTGAGAATTCAGAGCTTGAAACAGGCTTAAGATTCGGAGCTTAAAGGGCAAAGAAAATTCACACGTCAAAGCAGACATGGAAAATCAACAGCTTAAAGACCTTAAGGGGCCGAGAATATTCAAAGCTTGAAACAGAATGAGCTTAAGGGGCAGAGAAAATTCAGGGCATTGGGATAGAATTACTTAAAAGGACTTTGAAAATAAATAGAAGCTTGCCGACCTTAAGAGGCATTGCTCTCTTGCCTGCCTCGCGCATCAACCGCCTAGAAGAATTATTTCTAACCCCCCTGATCTACTTTCTGACCCCCTGACCTACTGTCCTACGCCGCTAACCCAGATATTAAATCTTATGTATCATATATTATACTATATATAATATTATTATTTACATGATTATATTGGGTCTGGGAAAAAGTTCGTGGCGTTTTTCCCGATAGACGGCATCAATTGCAAATAAGTCAGGAAACACAGATCGCAGCGACACTACTGAACGCTCGTTGGAAAGGTGACACTTCGAGCGTTACTTTGAGAGTATAAACATCGAAATTGGTGCAAGGGGTGGAAGGTGGTTTGCGTTTGAAAATGGAGAAAAGTAATGAAAAATTGCGCTAACATGTGCTGTGTACGGTGAAGGTACTTTATCAAAATCTGCTACGCGGAAATGGTTCGCTCGCTTTCGTTCTGATAAGTTTTATATGAAAGATGAGTCACGCTCTGGTCGTCTAATCACTGAAAAAGCTGATGAAATTCTTGAAAAAGTGCAGAAAGATAAGCATATCAGCAGTGTCGATATTGGTATGGAGCTAGGCATTGACCACAAAACTGTTTTGATCCATTTACACAAAGCTGGCTACAAAAAGAAGCTCGATGTATGCGTTCCTCATGAGTTGAGCGCGGAAAACATGATAGACCTAATTAACATCTGCGATGCACTGCTGAAGCGCAATGAAATCGAGCTATTTCTGAAACGTGTCATAACCGGAGATGAGAAATGGATCACGTACGACAATCGGAAGCATCAAAGATCGTGGACAAGGGTGGTGGACTGGAAGGGAATCGTCTACCATGATCTACTTCCAGTTGGTCAGACGATTGATTCTCAACTCTACTGTGGACAACTGGAGAGATTACGCCAAGCAATTGAAAGAAAACGGCCCGAATTGATTAATAGGAAAGGTATTGTCTTCCATCATGAAACGCCCGACCACACACTTCTTTGATGACCCCTCAAAAATGGCGAGAGCTTGGTTGGGAAGTTTTGATGCATCCACCATATAGTCCAGACATAGCACCCTCTGACTATCACTTATTCCGATCTCTGCAGAACTCTCTCAATGGAATTAAGCTGCTTTCAAAAGAAGCCTGTGAAAACCACTTGATTCAGTTTTTCAAGCAGAAACCACAGAAGTTTTTTACCGATGGCATCATGGCGCTACCTGAAAAATGGCGAAACATTGTCGATGATAATGGAGCATATTTGGTTTAAATAAATTCATTTTCACACTACAAGAAAATCAGTTGAATTTTATTAAAAAAACGCCACGAACTTTTTCCCAGACCCAATATATATAATATTTGTGAGTGAAAATTGGGACAGGGGGTCAATAAGTGGGTCAATTTTTACCAGGTCTATAAATATGAAACCGGAATTTGCCCATAGATGGCCCTAGCTGTCAATGTAGTTACCGTCAAACAGCGTCATTGGCACCATTTCCTTGTTGACATCTCTGACAAAGATTTTCAACTCACAACGATACAGGTTTTATACAACAGCATAGTTTGTAATAGCGTTGAACATGTCGAATTTTGTGCCTGGACACTACGATTTGCGGACAGCATTGATTTTCTGTTACCAATTGAAGAAAACTGCTGCAGAATCGCATCGAATGGTTGTCGAAGCTTACGGTGAGCATGCTCTTGGTAAATCACAGTGCTTTGAGTGGTTTTAAAAATTCAAAAGTGGCGATTTTGACGTGAAAAACGAAGAACGTAGAAGACCACCGAAAAAGTTTTAAGACAGCGAATTGCAAGCATTGTTGGATGAGGATGACGCTCAAACGCAACAACAACTCGCGGATCAATTAAATGTGACAAAAGAAGCCGTCTCCATACGTTTGAAAGCGATGGGAAAGATCCAGAAGATGGGAAAATGGGTTCCACATGAACTGAATGAAAGACAGCAAAGGAAGGCAAACCGAAAAACCACTTGCGAAATGCTGCTCGCCAGGTACAAAAGAAAGTCATTTCTCCATCGAATTGTGACTGGCGATGAAAAGTGGATATATTTTAAGAGTCCTAAGCGTAAAAGATCATGGGTAACTCCAGGCGAACCATCGACATCGACTGCAAGGCCAAATCGCTATGGACGGAAGACAATGCTCTGTGTTTGGTGGGATCAGAAGGGTGTGATCTATTATGAGTCGCTAAAACCTGGCGAAACCGTTAATACTGAACACTACCGACAAGAAATGATCGATTTGAATCAAGCTTTGCGCGAAAAACGACCAGAATATCAAAAAAGGCAACACAAAGTGATTTTGCTTCATGATAATGCACGATCACATACAGCAAAACTGGTCAAGGAAACGATTGGGCGTTTAGTTGGGAAATACTTTCGCATGCGGCTTACTCACCAGACTTGGCATCGTCCGATTACTCGGGCGGAGCCAAACTTACGCACAAACTATCTGATACATTGCGCTTAAAAGTGATATATAAACAACTGACAGATGTACCAACCTAGAAAAGTAAACGATTTTGACAATATCTAAAGGGTAGCTCGTTTAAATGAGACATTCCGGGTACTTTTCGATCGTAAGGTATATAAGGACGGAACTGTGCCACGGCCCACACTATCGCGAGTAGCTCCTTTTCCGTCGTTGTGTAGTTTAGGTCCGCTTTCGACATTGCGCGACTCGTAACATATGGGCAGAACTTGCCCGACCTTGCCTTGAGATAGTATCGCTCCGATGACTCTGTCGGAAGCGTCGGTGGTAACTACAAACGGTTTTTCGAAATCTGAATATTGTTATACAGGCGCTGTGGTTAGTGTCGTCTTCAGTTCTTCGAAGGCGGCGTCTCTTACTGTTCTTCACTCGAATTTAACTCCTTTCCATGTTAAATCGGTGAGTGGTTTGGTGGTCTTCGAGAAATCCTTTATGAATTCCCTGTAGTACTCAGCCAATCCAAGGAAGGATTGTATTCCTTTTACGTTTTTTGGAACAGGGAATTCCTTGATCGCTTCGAGCTTTTTGGGTTCTGCGCACACCCCTTCCTCGGAGATGATTTTTCAACCCGAACGGCATTCGATTTTATTCGAAATGCCCCTGCGGAGTGGAAAATGTTGTTTTTTCCCTGTTCTCCTGTGCCATCCGGATTTGGTGAAATCCTGAGGCGCAATCCAAGGTTTGAGTAGTATCAGGCCCTTCCCAACTGGTTCAATATTTTAGTAATCTTGGGCAGTGGGTGCGAGTCTCCGATCGTGACTTCGTTTAACTTTCGAAAGTCAAGTACAACTCGCATTTTTCGCACTCGGACTGCGTCGGGTTCCTTGGACACGACCAAAAACGGTGCGTTCTACCGGCTTCTGCTAGGCTGGATAATTACTTCAGCTAGCCTTTAGTGGGTCTTTGACAGTCTGTATGGGTGCACCTACAGGCACCCCTTACCTGAGGGGTATCTGGTACTCCACCATGTGTGTGCACAGTAACTTATCCTCACGTAGGTGAAATACGTCCTCATATTCACTTGTAATTTCGTCCAGCGCGTTGCGCTCTTTCTTATTGAGGTACGCCGTGTCGAGCTCTGTAACTAGTCGAGCGAGGCGGACGGCCCTCCTGTCGGTTGTTACGACGTATACTGCCTTCGCGGCCGGCTCAGCCGCGTGGCCGACTGCTGCTATCTCGAGCGGCTCGAGTGTCACTACGGGGCATTGCACCTCGATCACGTGCTCGGTAATATTTATAAGGCTGATAGCGCAACTACTACCGCGCGGCGGTTTGACGCGGGCCCCCATTATAATCCCTTGCTCAAGCTCTACCTTCGAGAGCAAGCCTATGAATTTGCTAATTATAGTTGCAGCGTAGGTAACAATGTCGTTGCGTGGCGGCAAAAAATCTTCGTCGCTCTATCCTGTAGCGACATGCAGTGCCCGTATAATTTGAACAGTTCGCAGTGCAGGATGTCTGCTTTATGCCGCTTGATGAAATTCATCCCGAGCAGTCCGTCGACCCCTAGCGGCACGTTGTTTGGAACCAATGTTTTACGTCCAATGCAGGCGTTTCGAGCATAATCTTGGCTTCTCCAAGAGGAGTGATTTTTTCCCCTCTGCCCCTTGCAATTCTACTTCACTTCTCAACACCATGGTCTCCGGTTTCAGGCAGCCTTCTTTGATTATACTGCATTGCGCTCCTGTGTCCATCTTGAGGGTGAGTACCCCGGTCGTGGCCAAGGGTATGATGATATCGAAATCGCTAACAGTGGGGTTCGACGCCGGCTTCTAGCAGCTGCAGCGTTGCTTTGCCTGCTGCCTTTTTTTTTTAATTGCAGGCTTTTACTAGGTAGTGAGCATATTTAATTCTTGTTTCGTGCGTCCTTGGCCGCCGGGGCTGCTGTGCTGACTGCGTCGGCCCGCTTCTGCTCTGCGATAACCTCTTCTGGCAGTATTTCCACACATGCCCCTTTCTCTGACGGAAATTGAAAATTACGGTCACCTTGTCTGTGGCTCTTCATTGGCTTGGCATCGGGAGGCTCGATCGACCTGACTTTCGAGTGCAGTGTCCTGCCATATACCCTGCCTTCCCGCAGACGAAGCAGTTCTTGTCCGTCTACGCTGGTGCACCCTGTGACCTCCGACTACCTACGTTCGGCTGTTACAGACTCATGGAGAGTGGTGTAATTGCGTAACCTCGCCAGCATTTGAACCTGTCCATTTTCGAAGTTGGCCTGAGGGCTCTTCCGCGTTATACTTTCGATAGTTCGCATCTCCGCTTCTGATGTAACATCTTCGTATACCGTGATATCTTCCATTGACCTTGTCGGAGAGAGTTGAAATCGACCTGTGGTGCAGTTAGCGACTTCAGCTTCCTGTTCGAGGCCTCCAACTCGGCCTTGAGCTGAGCCACCGGGAGAATTCGAGTAGTCTTTGTAAGATACAAGAATTGTATCTTCACGCCGTAATTGCAAGAGGTGCGTGTGAATCGATAGATCTCGTAATTTGATTGATACAAAAGTCGATTCTACATCGAAATATATAACCTCCAGTATATATAAATTGATAGAACAGACTCGCTAATGAATTGAGAATCTGAGAATGATTGTGTGCGAGTGAGAATGTGAATTGTTCGTGTGATAAGTATGTCCGTTATTGAAATGTATATAATGACAAAATAATTATTATAAGACACGAAATAAATGTTACATCTTATGTTTCATTTCTCGCGCTGCTGTACCCTCGAGCCTGCCGCTGAGCACCAACTCCAGCAGTATCTTATGATCCCCATCTGCGGCTGTCTTGAAGACGGTTTCGCAGAATCGTATGATGGTATCAAGATCATCAGCGTCACTTCCATCGAAGTGCTTAATACTTTTCAATGCCAACTCGAGGTCCAACGTTCGTTCACGCAGATTCTGCGAGCAGGTTCCCCCGGGACGTGTGATTTACCGGCGGGTAGTCCCGCTACTCAAACCGGGTTTGCCCCTGTTGTGGTAGTGGCGGAAGATCATTTAATTCCGCCCTACACAGTCGCTCCTTTAATTCCACGTTACGCTCCCTGAGGGACCGGATGAGTTCATACTCATCCGCCCCCACCTCATTTAGCATATCGGTCTGATTCCGTCTTGCCGACAGCACGTCGTTGTCTTGGAGCCTGAGCTCCAACTCGAACTCACGTTGACCATGCTCATGTTCGCGATGCTTCCTCTCGAGCTCGCACCGAGCTCTCTCAACTTTACGGCGACTCCTGCCGAGCGCCTCGTACCGCTCCCGTACCTGATCTGATCGTGGCTGCATTGTCGTACCATTGGCCGTCGGGTACCCTACACGGTCTATTGTTCGCAGGTGCTCAATTTCCTGCTCGAATGTAGCCTCAGTGATGTTGACCGGAGTTTGCTCTCTGGTGGCTATTTCGCTCAAATCATCACTAGCGGTATCGTCGTGGTCTTCGAATGATGTTCCCCTTACTGGATTTACCCTGAACTGTGCGGTCGGTTGGCTGGAGAGGGCTTCTTGTCTGTCCGCGGTAATTCATCCTATCGGTGAGATTTATGGCAACGCTCTACGCATCCTAAGCGCGTGTCCCCGACTACAGCTGCTAAGCCGGCGTGACGTCAACACCCTCGCCAGGTAACGTGACATTTAACGAGTTTCCCCTATGTTTCGGTCTCGCGTTACTATTTCCCGGCATGTGGTGACTTACACGGTTGGCTCTATTTTGAAAATATTCCCTTTTTCCCTTAGTCGAATATTTTTCTTTTTAAATTGAATTTTTTGCCCAATCGAGCATGACCTAACTGGCTTTGATTTTTACCAGACTGTACGTATTTGTATGTATTTATTGGTCTTGCAGATTATCCTTTCCATGGCGTCTTTCCATGGGTGCTGTTGACCTGTTATTGTATAGCTCCCCTCTGTGGTTGGTCGTTGACGTCTTTCCCAACGCCGTTGACCTATTGATTCGGTTGTTCCTGGGCTCGTCTTTTGGTGCGTCGCCAACTGTTGCACGACGGCTTCCTCATATGTTCACTCCCGCGAGCAGTTGCGAGCACACTTGTGCGTTATTGTCCGTGCATTGACATATCACCGTCAACCCGGACGTTCAATAGCTTGACAACTGTGTCTAAGTGCACCGCTGTCCAATGCATGATCTCGTGTCGGATAAGCCGGGTTTTTACGTACTACACTGGTGTCCTTTGCACGAGTCGTAGTCGTTGCTTTGATTTCACTATTCTTGAACTCTACGTTGTCCAATGTCACTTTTGTCCGTGTAAATTGCGTACTACAGTCACTTCAGCAGCATCCCACCACTGCTACCAAAATGTTATGCCGGTAACACGTAAATAGAATATTACGGTCGATGATACAATATTTTAAAAGTTATCATTTGGGATCGTTTGCCAATAAGGAGATCGATCTCACGTTAATAAGATAAACGCGTGAATTTACGATAGAAAAGTCAATTGATCGTTCATTATAAATAACGGCAACTTTCCGTTATTTATTACAAGTCATGAAAGAGATTTAAGTACACTTTATATGTTCTGGAGTTACCGATGAGGAACCAACCAATCTTATTCGAATCTGCTTGTAGACTGATTTCGGTAAAGTAGTTACTAACGACCTTTGGCGAAATCGATGAATCGCAAAAAGTGCTGTCGTTACTCGCGACTCGTTTCGTTTATCAGCACGTTCCTTCTACTTTGCGAGTGAGTGGCCTCTTGATCGACCGAAAGAGGAATAATGTTGAAATAACTTAATGGAATTATAGTCGAATATTCCGCGGCATAACACAACGCAGACGCACTTTCACGTAACCCGGTAGGCGAGAGTAACGCTTCCAGTGATACGGAGTTATTTTCATATACCAGCAACATAGACTCTGCTGAGGAATGTCATAAAGTTTGAATACCCGTGCGACCGGAACCACGTAGCGTGGGTAGGCTGAGATTAAATTTTGATCTACTACGCGCATCTGCTGCAAAACAAACGAGGTCTTTAATTAAGGAAGTCCTCAAGAAGACCGTACCGGCGAACATAAGCGCGATCGCCACGCGTACGAGATCTCGGGTAAGGGAAACACCAATTAGCGACAATTAACAGCAGAGAGGGCCCCTGCAATGGCCGCTCTGCGGTAGCCTGAGTCCGACGCTACGTTATCTACTGAGCTGCTCTCTATCTCGCCCGCTCATATGAGCGGGATCGCGGTAGCAATCATGAGTCCCGCGGCCAGCGACTCTGACAAAAACACGTCCGAGGCGGAGCATGCCAGTGATCAGTAGCCAACTGCCTACTGGACCCTTTCCAAAATTTTGAAAGACCTTTAAGGGAGCTGGAGGAAAAATTATAGGCACGAAAAAGACTACAGGTATATAAGGAGTGTGCGAGAGATATAGGTGACGTAGTCGATGAGAAAATGTATGCTTTATTCTTTAGTATATTCTCCGAGCACATTCAAGTTGTTACGGAAAGCGAGTTGAGCAAAGCTAGCCGGAGAGAGAGAGAGAGGGAGAGGCAGCGCTAGAAAAGAGGCGAGAGGGACTTTTCCGCTATTCCATGATACACAATGTTCGCTAAGCATCAGTTCTTGCGGCTAACGAGAGCCGCATCGAGTCAACACCCCACCGCTTGGTTTACTCCCTCCTCTTACTGCCTACTCTGTCACGCATACGCGAAGAACAGGGAGGAACGATGAACTGAGGATCGAAGCTTCTAACGTCAGTTTTCTCAGCTGCTGCGGAGACTCACCACGCCCCCCTCTCCAGTCATAACGTGCTATCGACAAGGGTATTAATTGTTCCGAAGATATATTGTAACGGTGTTATTCGTTAGCATTACCCTTAAAGGGTTTGTTCGGACTCGAGCAAGGAGAAAAGTAATTTTAGGCTTTTGTAATAAGTAAAAGTAGGGTTTATTCAAAAGAAAACAAAGAGTAAATTTTGTGATACATCAATTTAAAGAAATAAGTATGAATTCTGACTATTCCGTTTTCCTGGTATTTTAGCTACCACGCGCCTTACAAAACGTTATTCCTGGGCTCTTGATGCCTTTATAATCGTGTCCGCGGGAAGAATAATCTGATTTGCCTCCAAAAGATAAATGTTCAATAATATAAATTATAATGAGAGAATAAGGTCGATCCGTAATCCGTTTTATGGTGTGTAACGGTAATTTTTCACGTTCACATATATTTTATTTTTCGTGGGAATTCGGGCTCGATCACATGGCTAATTAATGGAGACTTCGTAGTGGTAGACAGTGAGGCTTTATTCAAGATTGAAACAATTTCAGAAAATGTCACTTATTGATTACGGTTACTGGAATTTTCTACATTGACCATTTAATTTCGCAATTTCCGGACTTATTTTTATGATTATAAATTTATCTGGCATGCATCTATTCTCGGTACCCTCGAAGGTCTGTTATTCCTTTCGTACAGCTGTGTTGTTGTACGTTCAGTGCACATACACCCTCAGACTATCTCTCACTCGCTTCGCACTCGCTCTTGGTACAGAGTGTATGAACCCTGCGTACAATTCTTTTTCTTTTTCTCTCTACACTTTTTCTCTCTCTCTCTCTCTCATCCAATCGCGCGTTTAGTTTGCACTGCTGACCGAGAATTCATGTTATTTAGTCCTATTTCCTTACGTACTACGAGCTATTATGTATCGTTTTAATCTATGCTTATAATTTTAATGTTCACCATTTATCCTAATCTATTTCTCATTTCCTTTTCCCTTCGGTATAACTAATTTTTACGATCATCGATGTCTTTAAATTAGGGAATTCCGGCGATTATTTCGACGTTCTTTCCTCGTATTCTAGCGCAAATTCTCGGTATTATAGGGCCGTGCTTCGGTTACAGGCCTATGCATTGGTCTTGACTCGTGAGCCACACACACACATCCACACGCCTCAGATTCTCTTTGGACAGAGTGTAACAACTCTGTTTACAATTCTTTGCTCTCTCACACTTATTTCACTTTTCGCTCTTTCTCACTTTCTCGCGCAGGAAAGGCGGTTCCTATAGTTCCTACTAGTTTAAAGTCCGCACTTGTTAATTTATTCTCTTCTATCCTATTTTCTTGTTCCGATGCACTGCATTTCTTTGCTTATACTTATTCATTTATTCCTATCCTGATTATTCCTAACTACTTCTCGTATAATTCCGCTTTCAAACTTGCGACTAATCAATTTCCTATATATTCCGCCTTTTTACTTTTCAGATTGATATTTTTGAAATCTAGTGCACTCGCAATTCGCTTTAGTTGAACTCGTGTTACCGAATAAGAGAGCTCTTCCTTTTGGTGCAAGCGCTTTTATAGCCGTCTCCCCACCCTAGTTCCCTCTACGTCATCTGAGACTTCGGTTTTTAAATTTGTCAAATTCGCTCGATTATGTGAGCTACCGTTGCCATGCCCCCCCCTGGCTCTCCCCCGTCGCCGAGCAAAGCCAGCTGGTCGCTGACCCGCTGTTTTCGGCGACGAGCGAATTCCAGAGACGTGACGACACTAGTTAGTCCGCTGTACTCGACAATTCAAATATAATTTCGCCTCTCATAATCGTTCGATAATATAATATAATCGCTCGATGGTAACTATGTTACAGGTGCAAAGATGACTGTTTTTTATAAAGTCGATCGATAATGTGTTCTATGAAAAATATAAGCGTCTGTTGATCTTTCCAATTATTTTTAAATTGATTTCTTATCTAATCTCCTATGCTATCATGTTTCTAGTTATTAGGTCTCGGGGTATCTTATATACGTTGGCTTGATGCAAGGGTCTATTCTTTTTATTTGGGAGCGTAGACGACTCGATTCTTGGCTACTAGAGCGAGAAAGATAGGGAGATCGCTTTGTTTATGTTTGGACGGCCCCGAGGTGCGCTGGACTTGAGCGCAATACCGACTCAGCTGCTTCCCGTTTAATGTGTGTCAGGTATCACCGCTGGGTTCTCCGTGTATCGGTGCGGCTCCACCTAGCGAGGGCTCGTTGCTCTTCCTTCCTGGACTTCTGCTTTGGCGGGACCTGCGAACAAAACTGTTCCCGAATGCCGAAATTCTGGCCTTTTTATACCAGTCTCCCCTCTGTCCGGCCCATGCTTATGGTATTACTATAGCTGGTGGCGGTCCTGTAGCCCTTCGCCTGTAGCCCACTGGTAGCCTTGGAACTTCTTTTAAAATTCGTCGTTGGTCTTTTAACGTTTCGTTATTCGCGTCTTGAATTGTCAGGTATAGGCCGGTCTCACTTGGTGTGTGTGACGCGCCGTAGCGGTGACTTGGTGTGTGCACCGCGCACTATTAGATAGCCAGTACGTTACAATATGTGCAATTATTAACGTAGACTACCCTGATATGCCTATGCAGGACGACGCTAAGTCAATATAAATACGTCGAGAAGGTAACGCCCTCCCGAGTGGCAGTACCAGCGATGTCGCCATAAACGCCTCCGCGGTTACTGGCACTCGAGAGAATTTAACTTTAACGGGAAATGAACGGGCTCCATTGATATACTTTTCAATCCAGGGCAATCCAGACCTAATAGATACATCGGCAATGAAAGCTAGGGATCTCGTGACGGGGCAAATTGCAATTACGGTTAATGGTAAATACTATATTTACAGTATAGTTCTAAGAGAAAAATATTACGAAAAAAGTCAAAGTACATCATCACCTAAAAAATGTTAACAACGTCCTGTGACATCAGCACGTAGACACTGTTCAAATCTCTAGGTCAGGGGATATTTCGGGTGAACTGCCTAGCAAAGAATTCATTACGATGATACATGAGCTGTTCAGGGGTGCCGATACCATAGTAACTATGTGTTATGGCGAAATTACACCACCCCCACAGAAACAAAGGCAAGGTATAATCACGGAATGTCACGAAATCCTAATGAGTGGTCATAAAGCAGTCACCAAGGCTTATAGAAAAACTTGCGAACAATTTTATGGGCCTTCGCTTTAAAACAAGATCCAGAATAATATCCGCTCTTGCAAGGGATACCAAGAATAGAAATTGGTTCGTTCAAAGTTCCGAGAGTCATTCTAATTACGGATACACCATCTGACATATTTGACAAGGTTTCTCTCGATGCCGTGGGCCGCCTCCCCTCGACAGGACAACCAACGTGACGCGTCGATTGATGAGTTAGTTTAGCGCCCATCGGTAAGATCAATTCTTACCGATCGTGGAGCTTCGTTCACTAATAATCTACTGAACGAACTCTCTCGAATTTACCATATCAAAGAATTAACTGTTATCGTCCCAGGTCAAATGGTTCATTGGAGCGCAGTCACATAGTGCCGACAGAGTAGGTCGGGCATTATGCGACTGCTTAAGACAACTGGGATCATTTATTGCATTTTGCAGAACTCTCGTATAATACGTGCGTTCACGAGGCAACGAACTTTACACCCTACGAAGTTCGCTACGAGAGGCTGCCTGGATTACCGAGCCAGACCTTCGGAGATGACAAGCTGCATACTGACAACTCATTTTTGGCTGAACTTATCGGAAGAATATCAGAAATTCGCAAAATAGCGGAAAACAACTAAATTAAAGCGAAAGAGCGTTCTGAAATTATTTACGATAAAACCGTGCGTCCGTTTAAACAGAATAATTTGATGTTAAGTGTATTGGACCATTTCATTGGCTGTTATTTTTGCCACGTTACAATATATATATTATAAAATATATGTATAATGCATATACAAAAAAATATATATATATCAGGAGTACAAATTGAAAATGCGGGATTTTTTTCTATTTTTGAACGTTTATTCTGAAAAAATGGTAACAAATGAATTATTCAAAGTATTGTCCATCGCTAGCCACAACTTTTTCCCATCTTTCTGGCAATTTACGGATACCGTCGCGAAAAAATTCGGCCGGCTTGGCTGCTATCCAGTCATCGACCCATTTTTGGGCTTCTTCGTAAGAATGGAAGCGCTGGTCAGCTAGGCCATGTGTCATCGATCGGAAAAGGTGGTAATCGGAAGGAGCAATATCTAGGCTATACGGCGGGTGGGGTAAGACTTCCCATTTCAGCGTTTGTAGGTATGTTTTGACCGGCGCTGCAACATGTGGCCGAGCGTTGTCATGTTGCAAAATTACTTTGTCGTGTCTTTGCTCGTATTGTGGCCGTTTTTCTTTGAGTGCGCGGCTCAAACGCATCAATTGAGTTCGGTATAGTGCTCCTGTGATGGTTTCGTTCGATTTCAATAGCTCATAATACACCACACCCAGCTGGTCCCACCAAATACAGAGCATGAGCTTGGCGCCGTGAATATTTGGTTTGGCCGTCGATGATGATGCATGGCCGGGGTAACCATATGATTTTTTGCGCTTCGGGTTATCGTAATGGATCCACTTTTCATCACCAGTGACAATGCGATGCAAAAAACCCTTCCGTTTTTGCCGTTCGAGCAGCAGTTCGCATGCAAAAAAACGGCGCTCGACGTCTCTCGGCTTCAGCTCATACGGCACCCAATGTCCTTGCTTTTGGATCATTCCGAGGGCTTTTATACGATGGGAAATGGCTTGTTGTGTCACTCCCAATGAATCTGCGAGCTCTTGTTGAGTTTGACACGAGACTTCATTGAGTATTGCCTCCAATTCAGCATTCTCAAACTTTTTCACTTGGCCCGGCCGCTCTTTGTCCTCAACGTCAAAATCACCACATCTAAACCGCACAAACCATCTCTCGCACGTTGAAACCGATGGAACATGACTCGGATAAGCCTCGGAGACCAATCGATGTGCTTCAGCAGCACTTTTCTTCAAATTAAAGAAGTAAATTAAAACTTCCCGCAAATGCTGTTTTGTTGGCACGAAACTCGACATATTGAGAGCTCAAAAAAACTATGAATTTGACACTGCGACAAATTGACACATACTGAAAATTAAAGCTATAAGACGTAGCTTTGACATGAACATAGTCACAGTACTGCCTGATGCGTATAGCGTTAGTAACGCCATCTGTTATCAAACCCGCATTTTCAATTTGTACCCCTGATATATATTGTAACGATATATACATATATATTTACAAGATATATATGAGATAAATACAATATAAATATATTGTATAATATTGTATTCTTACCGATCGAATACTGAATATAATATATTAAAACATTTCGCGATTTTGTGCTTTCGATCGCTTTATTTATTTTTGCTTGGTGCCATGCTTATGCGCGTTTTATGCTAGTAGGTCTCGGCCAAATTCGCATAGTTCGTATTTTTTTCGAGCGAGGTTTTCTCCCAAGTAGTATGTGTACACCTTTGCTCCATCCCACTCCTTCCCCCACCGCCCCACTTTTCCGCCGCCAGGCTACCCACTCTGCTTGACCCGTGTCGGTAACGTGGAGATGGTAAAGTGAAGTGGTGTGGGTACCTTGGTGAACAAGGAAGAGTAGGGATAAGAGCAGGATGGAGCAAAGGTGTACACATACTTGGAAAAATGAATAAAATTATGTACTCACCACCGCAGCTGTTGTAGGCATCTACCCTCCTGCCAAAGCGATTTTCAACTCCTGTCTCTCGAATGTACTCTCTCACACACGCACACACACACAGCGTCGTGTCTTTAATTTATTACTAAGTCCTCGTCAAAGCCCTCGTCCATGGCATCGATATCGTAGTCGATATCTATCTCATCACCGAGGGCTTCTATAATAATCGCAACCACGTCCGCGCGTTCCCCGTTCGATAATCGAACCCGCGGAACGTTATCGCCGGCAAGAGGTCGCGTCATGACAGCGATCAAGCCATCTGTACCACACGCTTCTTCGACGAGATACTCAATACCTGCAAGATCCACGCGTTCGAGTCCGTATATTGAAAGCTCCATGACAAGAGCCGGAAGCATACTTGCTACAGGCTCCGAATGAAATAGGTGAGACCAGTCGAGGTAAATGGTTTCGCCGAAAGCGACTAACAACACCTCGCAGTACCCATCAAAGTCCGGGTAAATCACTTCGCCGCGGACAACGCTATTGAAACGAGGCACAATACAGGATATTCCGATATACAGTTCCCCAAGTTCAATGGATCTTCCACGACGTTCCACTAAATACACGCTACGCAGAAGCTCTTCCGGATCGTCGTATGCATTGCACATTTCCTGTGTACGCAGGAACACGCTCATCACACTCTCGACAAACATTACTCGGCACCAAAACGCGTCGCTTAAAATCTCCTTGCCGTATCGCGGATACATATTGCTTTTAATTGTTTGCAAGTAGGATGCCAAAGACAGACTAAATACGCGAGATGCTGCTAGAGAGTATCACGGGCATAAAGATAACAGCCTCCTATAAATCATAACTAGGTATCGATCACTTT
>OZ012707.1:46839767-46881519 GCA_963942595.1 Cylloceria caligata | reverse complement strand
GGGGGAGAAGAAATTTACAGATCACCCTATGGGAACTTCCGACACAGGCGGTTCATCATAAAATTCGCGGTATGCTGTGCGAGTATTGGCAGCGCGATTTAGTTGACGCGTATACTATTGGATTGTTTTATAATCAAATAATTATTGATTCGGTGGTGCGTGTTATTTGTCGACGCGGTTGGCTGAACGAGCCTGCTTTGCAGCCCATACTCAATGAAAGACGTAAGTAATGTAAAGCGTTAATTACTTTTATTTTATTTCCTTTATTTCATAAATTTTTATATAGTTCGACGGTATGAAGACGAAGAAATGGGATCCGGCACCTATGATTTCGATGAGGAGGGTGGAACCGATTCAGATGATCATAGCAGGGACAACGATGGTGACAGCTCTGCAGAGAATCGTTGAATAAATTTTACCCAGCCATTCTGCGGCTATAAACCAACAAACGGTCTTTTCATGGCAGGCTTCGCGAGAGAACCAGATGAAGCCGTCGCAGATCCATCGCGACAATACAGTTCAAACGATGATACCAACAGCAATACAGACAACGAGGAAGAAGAAGAAGAAGAAGTAGAGGAGGAGGAGGAGGAGGAGGAGGAGGAGCAGGACGAAGACGATGACGAGGAGTAGGAGAAAGAGGGGCAGGAGGAGGAGGAAGAGGAGGAGGAGGATCCGGTAAATTCAGGTAAGCTTTCAATAATACAACTACGCTGACAAAAATAAAAAAAACCACGCGGATAATAACCACCGACAATCGAGTTGGTTTACGAAATGCGTCGGCGGTTCCCGGGTGCAGTCGACGGATTCGAGGACTAGAAGCAAATATAAGTTTGTAATTCTTACGTTACACGAGTTATATATAAAGTATATAGCTAGCGACAAACAAAAATTTTAATTGAGGGAAATAAAAATTCTAATAAATGGTTTAAGTATGGTTGCAGGTGGACAGACTGGCGATGAAAGGACTGCTGTACGAGGTGGTGATATTTTGCCTCCTGGTGAACGTTTCGGTATCGACAATGGGCAGAGGCGATATTTCCCACGCTTTAGGATGCAGGGTCGAGAGACAGATTTTTATTTTCGTCAGCCACCGGACGGTATCGATCATCTGACATGGTTCGAGGGCAGTGTACGAGATGTTCTCACACGCCTTACAGAATCGTGCGAAGGACATGATTATGTGGGTATGACTCTGAGCGTACCGTCTTTCGCGCAAGGACCTGTATGGTTATCATTTCGACCAGCTCGTGACATCGTTCCTGACGATATATGGCGACTAATTAATAGTATAGCTCAGAGTGCGCGCGAATTTCGAATAGACGCTGGTACATGTAGAATGACGACATGTATAGTACGAGGCGTCGAAGGAGCCGGTGTGGGCACTAGGCTTACATACGAGTCTATAGCAAAGATGTAAATTTTACGCATAAGTAATCGCGATAATTTGTGTCTACAACGATCCCTTGTCACAGCCCGAGCGCATGCCAAACGCGGTCAAATACGTACGGGCGAGCTACATAGACGATGGTGTCAAATTCGGAACGGGCTTCGAGGTGCGCAATAAACAGCAGCGATAGAGCTCACGCGTAATGGAGGGGTAACGACACCATCTAGAGAGTGCGGTGCGCGCGCAATTCAGCTCTTTCAGGAGTACTTGGTTCACGAGGGTATAGCGATTGTTGTTTATGAATTTCTCACCTTCGGAAAATGCGTTCCAGCTCTGTACGATGGGCGAAAATACGTACTCACTGCAACAGGTAAAATTAATCATACACTTTTTAATCTCTATTACGAGCGTTCTCTTCACTACCAGCCAATATTAAATCTCGCTGGTGCGCTAGGTAGTCGAGGGTTCTGCGCACAATGTAATTCCAGTACAGTATATTCGAGTATATTCGAGTACACAAGCATCGCTGTAGCTATCAATGTGTTCGGTGTAAATCCACTTATTGCTTATCCACTTAACGGCAATAGAGACTCTCAGCCTGAGTATTGCGCAGACTGTAATCGTTCGTTCTTTGGTGCTTTTTACCTCGCTCATCACAAGGGTAAAGGCTCCGCGGGTATCACGTCTCGTAATCATAGACGGTAGAGCGTCTGTAACGCATTGAAAATCTGTAGAGGCTGCTCACGTATGATTAAAACCACAGACAAAAAGACGCATCTATGTGGTATATCGTTTTGTATTACATGCCAGCAAACGCGACCGACGACGCATGCGTGTTTTATAGCACCTCTTAAGTGACCAGGGGCGAAAAAGGAGAAGAAAAAAAACAAGTCTTCCACGAGATTTTTATTTTATGATTTTGAGACGCAACAACACGAGCAATTGCATGATGATAAATCGAGACGAATTCACGAGCCGAATTTATATGTTACACAATGCGTATGTATGACATGTCTGGATATCACAGATATAGAGACCGATTGTACTGACTGAGGTAAACGTGAATTCGTGTTTATCGATGATCCTGTTATGGAGCTCGTGAAATTGGCGTTATCGCAAAAATTTAAAAAGACCATCTGCATTGCCCATAATGCTAGAAGTTTCGACGCACAATTTATTCTACGGTATTTAATCGAAGTGCAAAAAACACAGGTGCCCTCTCTGATTATGAATGGTACGAAGATTGTCTCGATGAAAATTGGCGATGTCGTTTTTCTCAATAGTCTAAACTATTTACCCATGGCTCTTAGCGCTTCACCTAAGGCCTTTGGTTTCGCTGATGAGGTGGCAAAAGGTACATTTCACCATTTATTCAACACACCGGAATATCAGAATTACTCAGGTCCTCTGCCGGCTATGCATTTTTACTCACCCGATACCATGTTCTCAGCGGATCGCAAGCGATTTTTAAAATGGTATGAGGAAGAATCGAGTCGCATAGATTATAAATTTGATTTTGCGACGCAATTTGTGCAATATTGTCGTACAGATGTTACGGTTTTGAGATGAGCGTGTTTAGCTTTTCGAGAGTTACTTATACGTTGCGGGAGCGTGTGCCCCTTTACAGAAGCATGCACGATAGCATCAGCATGTATGGGAGTATTTCGAAAGAATTTTCTACAGAAAGATCGCATTGTGGTGTTACCACCAAGGGGTTATCGCTGGGGCGATAAGCAATCGCGCAAGGCCGTCGTATGGCTCGTATGGCTCGAGCGTGAGCGCAACTGCGTTATCGCTCATGCTGGACGCACGAGAGAGTAGCGCCCTCCGACCGGCCTACCGGCTGTCGACGGATACTACGAGCATGCGGGGTCCATCACGTTCTTCAATTTCACGGCTTCTTTTGGCATGGTTGTCCGCGATGTTATCGCGTGAATAGAGATGCTCGAACTAAATTCGGCGATACAATGGACGAGCGATACGAGCGTACCGTTCTTATTTCCGGGCGAATCACATCGAAAGGGTACACTCTAATCGAAATATGGGAATGCGATTTTGACAGATTACTCGAGAATAACGAGGAAATGTCGTTATATGTGAAAAATCACGCCATGGTCAAGCAGGCGCCTCTCGAACCACGCGATGCATTCTTTGGCGGTCGAACGGAAAATTTTGTAAGCTTGTACGACTTCGCGAATGGGGAGCAGATACGCTATGTGGATGCTTGCTCGCTGTATCCATGGGTGTGTAAGAATGGAAAATATCCCGTTGGACACCCGAAATTGTACGTAGGTGACGAGTGTCGAGAACTCGTAGGACTTGAAAACGATCTAAGTGTCGTCGAGGGTCTCATGGGAAAATACTGTTCCCCCTGTTTACGACGTGCTGTATAGATATGGACACATCCGAGGGTTGTACACACGATGACACGACTGAGCGAGCGTTTGACGGCACATGGGTCGTGGACGAACTGAGAAAAGCGGTGTCGCTCGGATATAAGGTGACGTGTATCTATAAAATTTGGCAATACGTTGTTACGCAGTATGATACGACAACGGGACGAGGCGGTCATTTTGCCGAGTACATCGATACATTCCTATTAATAAAACAAGGAGGCGAGTGCACCGCCAACAGAGTGTAACGATGACGAGGAAGCAATAGAGCGTTTTATAGCATTGTACAAGGAGTCTGAGAGTGTATATCTCGAGCGAAGTGCTTTGCAGCCAAATCCGGGTTTACGTTCGCTCGCAAAATTGGATCTTAATTCATTCTGGGGAAAGTTTGGTCAACGAGAGAATCTCACGAAAACCGTCATCGTTTTCATGCGTGCGGAGCTAATGAATTTACTAACGAGTCCGGAGATTGAGGTGACGGGAATGCTACCGGTTAATCACAAGATTATGTATGTAAACTATGTGAGCAACCGCGATGCTATCCAACCATCCCCGACATCAAATGCCGTGATTGCAGCATACACGACGGCACAGGCACGCCTTAAATTATACAGTTATCTTGAGGGGCTCGGGCGACGAATATTGTACTGCGAAACGGACTCCTGTATTTACGTGAGTCGCCCCGGTGGTAACGAGTATGAACCGTCAATCGGTCAATTTCTAGGAGATCTTACGGATGAATTAAGCGAATACGGGCCTTGCAGTTATATAACTTCGTTCGTTTCGGGAGGACCAAAATTTTACGCATACCTTGTTCGTAAACCCGACGGTACGATTATTGAAAAATGTAAAGTAAAGGGTATCACGCTAGACTTTGCGAATAGCCGTCACGTGAATTATAACGCATTACGATCTTTCGTGACAGGAGCAAGGAGCGTACTTATTATTTTTAAATTCGACGCTATTCGACGCACGGAATTGCATCATGTAGTAACGCGTAATGAGACGAGATCATGCGAACCTGTTAACACGAAACGAAAGCGACACGGGATGTACTCAACTGTACCGTACGGTTATTGTGAAATACGCTAATTAGTATAACGCAAAAAAGTATATAGTTTTACGGTTGAATTGGCGATATTTTTAAATAATCTTTTTGTCTAATTTCATGTATCATATTTATTGTGTACAATAAATTAAAAAAATATGTATATTGATTTATTATGTATAAAACCGTTGTCGGCTCGTTCTTTTTGTGCTGCTATTCGTAGAAGTAGCTGCTATCTCAATACCGTTCCCTTTTGGTCTGACTTTCTCATCGTTGATTCCTTTTGTTCCGTCTTTCTTATCAAGTGTTTCCCTTTGTTCTGACTTTCTCGTGCTACATCGGTAGATATAATATTGCTGTTTAAAATTTAATAATTCGTAACATTTGCACATAGAGATGTACGCATAGTGAAATAAAAATATTGCTTTATTTGTGAGAAATATAAAAACTATCGTTATTTAATTTACTCACGGTGTAAACACCAGCTTATACCGCGGGGCCGCGCCTCATCAACTAGTGCAGGCGCGCCGCGCCTTATCAGCTCGTTAACGCCGCGAAAATAGCTGATTCCGCGGGGTCGACGCCACCGCCGCCGCAGCCGTCGCGGTATAAGCTTATTTAGGAGTCAGCTGTTTGATTTTGATAGATACTCATCGATATGGATACACGTTGGAAACATCCATGGACAGCCGTGATAAGCGGTCCTACGGGTTGTAGTAAAACATATTTTGTAAAAAAATTTTTTAAATAGATGCGCGAAATGACGGATGTCCCGTTTGAGCGTATACTTTTTTATTACTCAGAGTGGCAGTCCGGGTATTCAGAGTACGGTGATAAAATCGAATTTCACGAGGGTTTACCGCAAGCAGCAGACTACTCGAATGATACAAGACCTAAACTTGTGGTCATTGACGATCTAATGCGCGAGGCATCCAACAATACTGTGGTCGATCTTTTCACTAAGGGTAGCCATCATGAAAATCTTAGTGTCATTTTCATCACGCAAAATCTCTTCAAAAGCAAATAATTATATTGCAAGCGCTGTGTTATCTGAAGCAAGAGCAACGACGTGCAATTTTGCGCAAAACAGATGTAGCGCTCGTACGCTGTATATGCGAATGTGCTCTAAACGTTTTACAGGGTAACGTGAGTCTGAACAACGTGCAAAAGAATCATCTTCGGAGGCACGCGACAATTCTTCGACGACTAGCCGCCAAAAGGGAAAATTGGAGCGGTAAGAGGAAGATCATCGTCGAGCACTGTGTCGGATTTCGCAAGTTGCTTCTTGTGCCTGTCTTGGCCTACACGAGCCATGGAATATGCCAGAAAGATGGTACTTATTCCGCATGATAACATACATCGTCTCGCTGGACTCGCCACTACTGCTGCTACTACTACTACCACTACTACTAAAGGGTGTCCCAGCAAGAGCGCCGGATTTAAATTTGCCGCCATTTTGTTAATACGAGTTGTACGGAGATTTTTTTTACATTTGCCACGTACAGACCACGCGATTTAAGAATATGGCGAAAAAATGTTTTACCATGGCTCGAGACACAGAATTCATATAACGTGCATCGTCTCGTGCGACGACGATTTCCTCGTCGTACGTACAACGTGAGTAATATAGACGATGTATGGGAGGCTGATTTAGCTGATCTTCGCTCGATAGCCGCGTACAGCGATGGGTACGCATATCTGCTTGTTGTTATCGATGTGTTGAGCAAATACGCGTGGGTCGAGGCTTTGCGTGACAAAACGAGCGGAAACGTGGCCCGTGGTCTCACACGCATACTCGCACGCAGTAACAATCGTCGCCCGCAGTAATTGCAAACTGATCGAGGCAAAGAATTTATCGGCGCTCCGTTTCAGCAAATTCACAAGAAAAAGAAAATTGATTTTCGCGCTGCTCGTAACCCTGATATAAAAGCCTCGATTGCTGAGCGCTTTCATCGCACGATAAAAGAGCGACTGTGGCGTTACTTTACATACATGCGAAATAAGCGTTACACCGATGTTTTACAAAATTTTTTATATGCTTATATTCACACCTGACACAGCGGAAAGCGTATTCCTCTGAGCGAGGTAACCCTCGAAAATGCCTCTATAGCCCGAGAAAATTTAGCACGGCGTTACGAGCGTAACGCGAGAAAAATTGAAAAGCCTATATACAGCGTTGGTGACTTGGAACGTATCAGTACAGCTAAAACAGCATTCGTGAAAGGATATGAGCGTGGTTGGAGTAACGAAGTATTCAAGATTCAACGAATATCAGTGAATCGAGAACCATTCGTGTATATTTTACACGATCTAATAACGAGACTATCGACGGTATTTTCTACAAGGTAGAATTATCGCGAGTACGAGTACCTCCGTCATCTGAGAAGACGAAAGAGAAGAAGAAGAGGACAAAGAGGAAGAACGCTCGGAATTACTATCCCTGATAAATATGAGCTCCAAGGATAGCTCTTTTTTTGTCGTACTACCGAGCAACAGTAGTATGCAGTATTTTCCGAATAATACGACGACAAAATTCATTACGATACCACCGCGACAGACACGTTTGCACAGAAAATCGTCTGTTTCTCTTGTGGAAATTGCTTATCCGATGACTCTTTTACATGTTCCTATTGTAGGAAATCTCGTAACTTTTGAGGATGGTGATTATGATTTATCGGGTTTGAATCTTTTAACACGGAGACGCGCTGAAAGAGACCAAGTTCCACCTGGTGTATATCGCTCTATAGACGCTCTCTTGGACAATATAAATAAGTTACCTCACGAGGCCGGTCATTTGCGCGTTAAATCGCTTTCGAGCGGGCAGATCGAAGTGGCCCGCGTATGCGACGATCTACGATACCATGACTTTCGCGTATCGCCCGCTATAGCAAGGCTACTAGGATTCTCGGAAGAGGCCTGTAGGTCTGTAATGATAGAGCCGCATTGCGAATACACAGGGTCGAGGCCTGCATCTCTCACCGGTGCTATAGCGGGCAGCATGTTTCTATACACAGTTATCTGCGAGAGCTATATTACAGGCGATATATAAACACCCCTCTTACGAGTTGTTCCCATTGATACTGATGACTGTCAGTATGGTTCGATAAAAATTTAATCATTTTCAACGCCTTGATATATACCTCTCTTGCGCAATAATTTACACACTATCGAGATCGATATAAGAGACGAATTTGGGGATCCTATACCATTCAAGCAGGGAACGTTGACTGTGACACTACATTTCAAAAGGTCCCACGATTGATTACACCACTATGGATGATATTGACAGTGTGCAGCACGGATGGGGCCGTCGCGGGTACGGCGGTATTAGCCATGTTTATATCGGAACACCTAATCAACAAGGACACGGTATCGGCAGCTTTCTCGGGGGCCTCATTCGTCGAGTGTTACCACTTTTAAATAAGGGCGCTAAAGCAGTTGGAAAAGAGGCATTCCGCGCTGGTGTAAACGTAGCCGGTGATAGACTCGATAGAAATATAGCTGTGAAAGATGCTATTCGCGAGAGAGCGCGAGAATCATGCAGTAATCTCAAACGCAAAGCCACTGAAAAAATGGACACTTTCATGCGGGGGTCTGGTTATAAAAAGCGCAAAATTTCGCGAATGCCTCATTCATCGAACGAACGTAAACCACGACGTATCTCCCGTAAAAATAAAAGTGTAATAGAGAGAAAAGTAATAAAGAAGAAGAAGAATAATAAGAACAATAAGAAGAAGCAGACTCGTCAACGAATAGTTGCAGATATTTTTGGATAGCTGAAACAAGATGGCTTTTCTACATGCGCACTCGTGCGAGTGTCTAAAATCGGAACTTAAATTATTTTCATCCCCACCGACGCAAACTACTATCGAAGGCTCTATCGGGTGTATTACAAACCAATATCTTCGCTAACAGATGATTCACCGATTGAATTTGTTATTCCTAGACACGGTGATGAGTATATCGATCTCGCGCATACTATGATTAGTCTGAGAGTGAAAATAACATCTCCTACTATGGAAATTGCCGCGGGTACAGCGTCGAAAGTAAGTGTCGGCCCTGTAAACAATCTCTTGCATTCTATGTTTAATCAGGTGGGTGTATACCTGAATCAAAAATTAGTTTTACCTCCAAATAATGCCTACGCTTATCGAGCGTACATAGAAACACTTTTGAATTATGGTCCAGCAGCAAAAAATTCGCATCTCACGAGCGTTCTCTGGTGCGACGATACCCCTGGAAAAATGGATGATATAACATCGGGAAATACTGGTCTTGTAAAGAGAAAACAATTTTTAAATGTCGAAAAAACTGTAGACTTGCTCGGCCATCTGCATTGCGATATAGCCAATCAGGAGCGGTTCCTATTAAACGGTGTCGAGATGCGACTACGGTTGGTGCGGTCTAGAGATTCATCTTGTTTTGTGGGCGATACAAAAAATGGTCAATGCGGCTTAAAGATTCTCGAGGCATCGCTTCTCGTTCGTAGAACAAAAATAGCTCCTGGTGTGCTGATCTCGCATGCTAGAACTGTGGCAAAATCTACGGCTAAATATCCTCTTACGAGAGTCGAGGTAAAAGCCGTTTCAATACACTCTGGTGTTTATGGAGAGACTATCGATAATATCGTGTTAGGTCAATTGCCGAAGCGTATAATTAACGGTTTTGTCGATAACAAAGCGTTTAACGGCGACTTCAGTATGAATCCATTCAATTTCCAAAATTACAAGATAAATTATCTCTCGTTGTATGTAGATGGTGCTCAAATACCTTCGAAACCGTTACAACCTGATTTCACGAAAAATCATCTCCATGTGGATGCTTTTCAAACGTTGTTTACGGGAACTGGAATACATTTCTTGAATGACGGTAATTCGATCGATCGCGATTATTATCGCGATGGATACTGTCCGTTTGCTTTTGATTTGACACCCGATCTTTCGGCGAACAGCAATACACATTGGAATTTAATAAACCACGGTATTGTGAGAATAGAGGTACGATTTGAGGATGCACTCGCTTCAACGATAAATTGTGTAGTCTACGCGGAATATGATAATGTCCTTGACGTTGATGCCCTTCGGCAAGTAATGGTGGATTTTACCGGATAAGCGAAAAATGTGCTGATGTCGGCATAAAATTATTTCGTGTTGAGAGGCGTAGAAGCGTGTTTGTGAGTAACTAATCAGTCGAACTCGAGCATCTGTACGGATTAGACGTGAAAATGGATATCGTCGTGGATATACAGGGAATGCGAGGTAAAGACTCGGAATTTATTCCGAAAGAAATTGCCGTGGTAGCAGTGGATAGACCGTACTCTGCTCATTGGATCGTCCCACCGCCGTGTCACTTTGCCGAATTACCACAGCATTCGAGAAGCCAGAATAATTTTCTCTCGAAATATTTTCACGGTCTGGAATGGTACGAGGGCGATGTGAGCTGTAAATAAGCATACGCTAACTTGCGTGAAATTTCGCGAAAATCAAGACGTACCTATACACGCGGTCACGAGAAGACTATACTTCTTTGCGATATCGCGAGTCGTGAAATTTCCAACCTGGAAGATGAGGAGGGCGCTCCATCGTACACATTTATGCCTAAATCTTTGCGAAAATGCTTCAGACACGCTATGATAAACGATACAGCGTCTTCGCATTGCGCAATACGCCAGGCTTTCCAAATAAAAAATTGGCTTCGCGAGCACCCACTTAAAGGGGAATCATACATGGATGTTTGGTCAGCAGACGAAGAGGAAGAGAATAAGAAAGACAAGAAATCTCGTGACACGATCGACGATGCTGTGAAATAAATTTTGCATATATATACGTCTTTCAAAGCGTATCGGTCATCATTTAGTCATTGACTATGCGTTCAGCATGAACACTAGACAAATCTACGAGAGTCTGCAGTATCTACCACTTTCAACCGTTGGCGTATACCCAGCTGACAGAATTCCTCGTGTATGGTCGTTACCGGCTGGACTCGTAGTTAACACCGATAACCACGACGGACCTGGAGAGCATTGGATCGTAATGTACGTTAACCATCATGGAAAAGAAATGTACTTTGATAGCTACGGACTACCACCGGTTATACCGCAACATCTCGCACAACTACGGAGAAACTGCAAGTTCTATCGGTACGGACTCAAGCAGCTACAGAGTAATACGTCCGATGTGTGGACAATTTTGTATCGTATTCCTGCATCCTATGTCGTGCGGCTTCACTATGTCGCGATTTAATAATCTCTTTAGCGATAATGTCATGAAAATCGACAGATTAGTACGTGAATATTACAATACTTTTGCCTCTCGACGATCAGACAGTGATAAAAATAAATTTAACGGCGGAGGAGTCTCAAAGCGAAGATTACCGTGTTTACAGGGATGTTGCATATGACGGTAAATATGTGTAAAGTGATTCAAATAAAATATTGATTAATTTAAGACAAATACATCGGCTGTGTCTCTTATTTTATAATTATATATAAATTATAATCGAGGTCTCTCGCGGTACGGTATCATATTCTGCGTCTTTTACTGCAGAGCATTCGCTTCACGAGAAGCACAGCGCAAAGCGGTACGCACGTGCAAAACCGCTGACATTGCATTCAAAGCGTTGCACACCTAATTATGATTCAGAGGGGCGTTTGTTATCTTCAAACGTTGTGATCCCCGCCAGCATCATCCGGAGCATTCAGTCTATTCTTAGCAGTACACGACGAAAGTCTAAATCGCGAAAACAAAATGTATCCGAGGTATCTAGACGAGGAGCTATCGGTAGCTTTTGTGTGTCGGGTAATATGTCGTAGCAGTCATAATACCGTGTGTCTGCGGACGGACAAAGTGCGCGTAGCATTATCCGAACTTGAGGATAATTTGGACAGGATGTACATTCAGGAGTTTATTGAGAGGAGTCGTTTTGTGGTCCAGGACTTGCGCGTTGGAGTGGGTTGTATAGTTGTGCGGCATCAAAGGGCTATGCGCGGGGAGATCGTCGACGTGAGTGATGACGGGTGCTGCGAGGTGTTGCTGGTCGATTTCGAGGATTATACGTCGACTGGTCTCACCTGTTTCACCCCGAGTCGCCGATTAGTGTGTTACCGGTGTTGTTCGTGAAGTGTACAGTATTCGGCCTCGAGCATTTAATTGACGAGGACGGAGATCTACATCGGATCGAGGAAACGTGCGGTAATAATTCACTGATCGGGATACGGATGCGTACCCCTGACGGTGCCTACGCTCCATGGTTGTGGGTAGTCCATATTACACGGACGCGTAGCTATGGATTTTGATGCGTGGGTGAGTGAGTGATAGAGAGAATGTGCGTGCGTGTGTGTGTTTCTGTGTGTCCGAGAGAGAGTGTGCCACGACGTAAATATTGTGCCCCGCCACCCTGGAGAGTCGTCGTAGATGCCGCCAACACAAGGGTGAGTTAAAAATTTTATTCCAAGTATGGGTACACCTTTGCTCCATCCTGCTCTTATCTCTACTCTTCCTTGTTCACCAAGGTACCCACACCACCTCACTTTACCATCTCCACGTTACCGACACTGGTCAAGCAGAGTGGGTAGCGCGGCGGTGGAAAAGTGGGGTGGTGGGGGTAGCTGCGTGGTGGGGGAAGGAGTGGGATGGAGCAAAGGTGTACATATACTACTCACTCATACCACTGAGAATGGGATTTGAAAGAGGTTGTGGGCTCGAAAAAGGTTCGTGCTCTGGGCTGGATCGGCGGATTTTTTCTTGTGTTTATTGGTTAAAGAGTGTTTGTAATTGATTCTTTATTATTGTGTTGCTTGTATTTTTTTTTGTTTGAGAGACCTCAGTTGGGTTTCGATTTTGGATGTGTCTGTGGTGGACGCGCGTTTTATCACCCTTTCATCATTGGTTTATTTGTTTTTGAGGGCAATTCTGTAATTGGTATTGTACTTAAAGTATTTAATGGTTTATTGTACTATACTGAATTTGGAGGAATTGGGCCTTGGTTGGTGGGTATGTGGTATGGTTAATGCCGGTGGATTTAGCGTGTTTGTTGCGCGTGGTATCTCAATCTTACGGATGTGGAATAATTTCCAGTTTGATCGGGGTCTGATTTTAATATTCGTACGACGATCTGGTATCGTATGTAGGGAGCTCAACACTCAATTGGTAATAAAAGGGTTGCCGCGCCTGCTCTTACGCGATTTCTTAATATTACGTATGCGGGATAATTCCCGATTTATTCTTTATGTGAAGTTACTATTCGCATGGTGAACTGATGTCACCCATACGGAGCTTAAAACTCATTTTTGATATTACTTGGTTCTCGCCATCTTTTAGGATTATGAGGCGGTTATCCTGCCTGGTCTAGCCGCTTTTGCTTCTCATCATACGTGGTTTTCCATGGTATTTTCATAAGATATAGCGGTCGGCCGTTGTATAATCATCGGACGACGGTTTGCTATTGGTGGTATGTCTTTAACGCATTCTATAAGGTCTGACTTATTTGTATACTTCGCCTCGCGGGGGTCCGTCTCGTTGAGCGTTCATCGGCGAGTTTCGTGTCTCGGTCTTACTAGCATAGAGTCACGAGTATTGTTATGTCGAGACGGGAGCGTGAGTTTACCTATCTATCGAACTCGGCTTTGGTATTGTTTTGGATCTCTAGCTATAGCTCGCTGTTCGCGTAAGACACGGGGTTCGCAGTGTTAACCAACTCGCGCATCCTATCCTCCTGATAAGGGATCTACGACTTGGCTTTCTCAATATTCGAGATCTGCCGAGGTATCAGTGTGGTACAGGGGTTCGTTGGCCACTGGTCCTTGTATGGTGCCACCCTCGCAGGCACACCCTCCGAGTCGAGCGCGCGTGGTCCAGCAAGCCAGGATGCAACTCCCAAGGTCTTGCGACGCACGTCCTCTTTCACTACCCAAGAGACGAGTAGCCACTGCGCTGTGCGTGGAGACTCGTTAATGGGAAGTGCCCTAACGCTGTGAGTAGGGGCGGCCATCGATCAACCAACGGCCCAGCGCAATGCAGGGGAATCAGTTTATCGAAAGAACACTATGATCTACCAATGATTTTCCAAAACGTTAGTAATAAAATAAAGTAAAATCTAGATTGGCTGGCGGGCAGCATTTCGTCTTGCAGAAGGTAATTTCATAGTAAAGGGTGGTTAAATTTTAAGGGCCGATGTTGATTTTGAATAAAACACAAATTATTTAGGAAATTATTGTCAATTCTTTTTATTATGATAATATGGTATGGTTCAATTATGTATGGAACAAAATATCGGCTAAATGGCCGCCGCGACCTCGGCGGCACACCTCCATCCGATGGTCCAAATTTTCGATGACGCTTAGGCATAATTGAGGTTCTATGCCGTTAATGTGCCGAATTATCTCATCCTTTAGCTCTTGAATTGTTGCTGGCTCATCGACGTACACCTTTTCTTTCAAATAACCCCAAAGAAAGAAGTCCAACGGTGTCAAATCATATGATCTTGGCGGCCAATTGACATCGCCACCACGTGAGATAACACGGCCATTGAATTTGTCGCGCAAAAGAGCCATTGTTTCGTTAGCTGTGTGGCAAGTGGCACCGTCCTGTTGAAACCACATATCGCCCACATCCATATCTTCCAATTCGGGCCATAAAAAGTTCGTTATCATCTCACGATAGCGAACACCATTCACAGTAACTGCCTGACCGGCCTCATTTTGGAAAAAATACGGCCCGATGATGCCGCCAGCCCATAAACCGCACCAAACAGTCACTCTTTGTGGGTGCATTGGTTTTTCGACAATCACTCTTGGATTATGATTCGCCCAAATGCGGCAATTCTGCTTATTGACGAATCCACTGAGGTGAAAATGTGCCTCATCACTGAAGATGATTTTCTTCGAAAATTGATCATCCACTGTTGCCATTTCTTGCCACCATTCTGACCATTGACGACGTTTGGAATGGTCAAGAGGCTTTAGTTCTTGAGTCAATTGCACCTTATAAGCGTGTAAATGCAAGTCTTTATGCATAATGTTCATCAACGACGAGCGTGAGAGATGCAATTGTTGGGCACGACGACGAGTTGAGGTGGACGGCTCTTCAGCCACACTATCGCGAACAGCAGCAATATTTTCTGCAGTACGAGCTGTACGAGCATGCACTGGTGTTTTAATATCTCCTACAGACCCGGTTTGCTCAAATTTTTGCACGATTTTTCCGATTGTACGCACATTTGGACGATTAAATTGACCGAAAAAATCACGAAGTGCACGATATGCATTTTGATTTGAACGCCCATTTTCATAATAAGCCTGAATAACTTTAACGCGTTGCTCGATTGTGTATCTTTCCATGGTTCAAATTGAGTTAGTCTGAAATTGAGAAATGTCAAATGAAATGCAGAAAAAAACTCGACGTTTAGGTGTGGTTCACATTCAACATCGGCACTTAAAATTTAACCACCCTTTATTTAAGTACGCGGCTATGCATCGGCTATCTCCATGACCATTAGGAGCAATAAAACTCGCATTTACGTTTTGGTCCTAATTGCAGACCATCTTCAGGAATTTTATTTTTAATTGAAACTGTAAATTCATAAACATAATATGTCAATTGAAAGTAACAAAGGTGATATAAGTTTGATATTAAAACATTTATCTTTAGTATATCAATTATGCATTTTAACTTAGAAAATAGCTATAATTACAATAAACAAAACATATTAATAACAATGACAAAAACCAACCTGTGTATGTAGTTCAATTGTTCCGAATTAGTCCTCTGAGTCACTTAACATTCATTTAGAATGATTTATAATTTTATTTTAAAACGTGCCTCGTAGGCATGCCGCGTCGAGCGAGAGGATGTCTCTCTCGCTTGACTTCGGCTTCGCTCACGGGCTATCTCTCTCAATTGACTTCAGCGCCCAACGACGCTTTCAGATCCGGCAGCCATATTGCTAATTAGACACTCTTACGTGAAAACCCGCACCGAACAGCGCACGCTTTTGGAAGGCTCGGACAATTTCATTTTTCTCAACCGGATTATCTCAACCTTCGTTTGCTCACCAGGACTCAAATTAAGGTAAGCGTATACCGTTATAATTCAACGTAGTTCAATGACGGTGAGGAGGTTCATATCGGTACATCAACACTAACGGTTTCACACTTTGGCGTGCTCTGCAGCGCGGGCTGCACCACGTTTTTTCACTCAATAAGTAGCATGCTCGATTTATATAATTGCGTGTGTTGTACCAATTCACTGCACTTTCCCCCAATTAAACTGACTGGGAAAGTGTTGTGAATTCAGTCTGATCATTTTGTGCATCCTCAAACTCACATTATTATGCTCTGAAGCGTAGACTGTTTCATAACCTGTCACACTAGAATTAGAAACAGTGGCCAGAATTTCATGTGCTAGCACTCACTTGCTGCAAAATCTAAATCATTTTCTCATTGCGTATTAGGTGACAGGCATTGAATTTGTCTACGCACATATCTATCTCATAGCGTTGCGTGCTACGCAGAGGAGGCTGCAGTGCGCACATCGCTCTCAGTATCTGCAGCACATAATTATATTAATTGTGTGCTGGTTCTCAGTCCACATAGTAAAATCAAACTCAGCTCATTTAATTAAATTCAGTTTGTTAATTCTCAAACATTTGGTGCATTTATTTTCATTATTTTGTATTGTTTCAAAATTTAGTATCTTTCGTGTTTCTTTCTCATATTTAAAATAACTGTTTTAAAATGTATTATTACATTATTTGTGTGGAAGGTAATAAACCACTTTCTCCAAACTTCATCTACTAGTCTGGTGTTATTCCACCCTGTCTTGAGTGAAGTCTCATATTTTTCCAATACATTCACAGGTCTGTCAAACAACACCATCGGACGGAATCTCAAACAAGATGAATGGTAACTATCTTTTATAAGAATAACTAAAATCTATTATTATTAACGTTATTATTATTATTATTATTATTATTATTATTGTTGTTGTTGTTATGCCGGTACCGGGTAATTAGATTATTCGGTATTCGGTATAATATTAAAAAGTTATTATTTTTTGGGATCGTTTGATGATAAGGAGATGGATCTCGAGTTATCGATGAAAACACGAATTTATGTAAAAGGAAGTATTTATTATAGGCAACGATAACCTTCCGTTGTCTATTTAAATGTCAAAGTAAGAAAATACAATGACGCGTTGTTCTGAGAATTTTCACGAGGAACCAACCGTTCTCTGTTAAGTCGAATATAATTCTGTCCTTTCGTAAAGCAGTTGCTAACTGTCTTCGCGAAAGTCTTTTAGTTTGCAATTTTAGCGTTAGCCTATCGTCGAACACCAAGCGAGTCGCCTCATGCTGCGTCGGCGTTCCTGGTGTCGATCGTACGATCGGGCATTGGACTTCGTTTCCTGTCTTGAACGAATTCTTTGCTATAAAATATTCCCGAATATGTGAAATACGGAGTGGAATATTCCGCGGCACAACATTATTATTATTATTATTATCATTTGTTAAATCAGTTAAGAAGTGAAATTTTTCACACCGTTGGTAGGCAAGTGTCAAATCTATTGGTGAATGTCAAAATTAAAGTATACTATTTTTTTGTAATATAATAAAATCATCATCATCATCATCATCATCATCATCATCATCATCATCATCATCATCATCATCATCATCATCATCATCATCATCATCATCATCATCATCATCATCATCATCATCATCATCATCATCATCATCATCATCATCATCATCATCATCATCATCATCATCATCATCATCATCATCATCATCATCATCATCATCATCATCATCATCATCATCATCATCATCATCATCATCATCATCATCATCATCATCATCATCATCATCATCATCATCATCATCATCATCATCATCATCATCATCATCATCATCATCATCATCATCATCATCATCATCATCATCATCATCATCATCATCATCATCATCATCATCATCATCATCATCATCATCATCATCATCATCATCATCATCATCATCATCATCATCATCATCATCATCATCATCATCATCATCATCATCATCATCATCATCATCATCATCATCATCATCATCATCATCATCATCATCATCATCATCATCATCATCATCATCATCATCATCATCATCATCATCATCATCATCATCATCATCATCATCATCATCATCATCATCATCATCATCATCATCATCATCATCATCATCATCATCATCATCATCATCATCATCATCATCATCATCATCATCATCATCATCATCATCATCATCATCATCATCATCATCATCATCATCATCATCATCATCATCATCATCATCATCATCATCATCATCATCATCATCATCATCATCATCATCATCATCATCATCATCATCATCATCATCATCATCATCATCATCATCATCATCATCATCATCATCATCATCATCATCATCATCATCATCATCATCATCATCATCATCATCATCATCATCATCATCATCATCATCATCATCATCATCATCATCATCATCATCATCATCATCATCATCATCATCATCATCATCATCATCATCATCATCATCATCATCATCATCATCATCATCATCATCATCATCATCATCATCATCATCATCATCATCATCATCATCATCATCATCATCATCATCATCATCATCATCATCATCATCATCATCATCATCATCATCATCATCATCATCATCATCATCATCATCATCATCATCATCATCATCATCATCATCATCATCATCATTATTATTATTATTATTATTATTATTATTATTATTATTATTATTATTATTATTATTATTATTATTATTATTATTATTATTATTATTATTATTATTATTATTATTATTATTATTATTATTATTATTATTATTATTATTATTATTATTATTATTATTATTATTATTATTATTATTATTATTATTATTATTATTATTATTATTATTATTATTATTATTATTATTATTATTATTATTATTATTATTATTATTATTATTATTATTATTATTATTATTATTGATGATGATGATGATGATGATGATGATTTTACTGTATTATAAACAAATAGTATACTTTAATTTTGACATTCACCAATAGATTTGACACTTGCCTACCAACGGTGTGAAAAATTTCACTTCTTAACTGATTTAACAAATACTACTCATTTACAAAAATTACAAGTGATGATCTGTCATATTTATGGGTTCTAAAATAAAATTATAAATCATTTGAAATGAATGTTAAGTGACTCAGAGGACTAATTCGGAACAATTGAACTACATACACAGGTTGGTTTTTGTCAGTGTTATTAATATGTTTTGTTTAATGTAATCATAGCTACTTTCCAAGTTAAAATGCATAATTCATATACTAAAGATAAATGTTGTAATATTAAACTTATACCACCTTTGTTACTTTCAATTGACATATTATGTTTATGAATTTACAGTTTTAATTAAAAATAAAATTTCTGAAGATGGTGTGCAATTAGGACCGAAACGTAAATACGAGTTTTATTGCTCCTAATGGTCATGGAGATAGCCGATGCACAGCCGTTTACTTAAATACTATGGATCATTATTAACGGCTACGTACACCACATATATCTATAGAAGGTAATTTCAACAAGAGCCCTGAGGCTGGTCTTGTGGTTTATATTGTGAGGTATTCACATTTAGGGACCGTAAGATGACGGGGTATTAACAAAAGATAATCGAAGAAATTAGCAAGATAGGACGGAATAGCAAGCGATGAGTATATTTAAGAAAAAGTAAGGCAGGTCGGCTGATAGCTGTTGGAAAGACAGTGTGAAATCATAATAAAAGCAAGAGATCCGAGAGCGAGTGAGCGAGAGACTCGGTTCAGGCGTACCGAACACTGCGGGCAAGAGGCCGCCGAACCCGGAGATGTGACAAAAACGATCTACGTCACACCTCCGGAATTCCCTCGCTGCCGTAAACAACAGGTCAGCGACCAGCTGGCCTTGCTCGGTGGCGAGAGGGAACGCGGTGAGCGCGACAACGGTGAAAATAAAAATTAATAGATTACGGTAGATTTAAAAAATTACAGCGAGAAGATGAGAGAGGGGATCCAACTGCGACGAGGACTATAAACAGGCCTGCGCGAGGGGAAGAAGTTTTAGTCTTTTTAGCACAAAAAGTGAGAATATCGGTGCACAGAAACATCGAAACATTGAGTTTACTGAAGTTATCGAGAGTGAATTTCAATATCAGAGTGTAGAGTCCCTGTTACAGGTGTTATACAGGCCAGTAAGAGGGTGAAAACGGAGATCAAGCCAAGAGGGAAGCCAGGCGAGTTTTCCACAGAAAATAGACAGTAATTAGACCAACATTTTCGAAATTGTATCGATTAAGTTTTAATTAGGTGGTAGGAACTAGGATTAAGTCACTAGCATTAATTAGATAGGATAGGGTTAAGAGTTATTTCTAAGAAGATAGAATTAAGAATAGATTCCTAAGGGTAGAAGATAGATTGAAATAAAAATTAGGCCAGTGGTCCTGAAGAAAGCGAAACCAGGCCACACAGCATTTAAATCGGTAGGCGAACTATTGATAGCAAGTAAGAGCGAGAGAGAGAACGCCGAACAGTGAACCTACGTAGAATAGAGAAGGACAGAGGTACGAGCGAGACATCGTCTCGAAGAGCGAGGCAGGCGGGTCTAATGGTATGCGTGTGTGAATGTTTGTCGAGCATTACGCTCCATACTCGCGTCTCAAATAATAACAGAAATTGCGAGCCAGGAATATCGGGAATTTATGTACACGGAATAAAATAAAAATTGTAAAATTATCATCAGGAATTACCGAATTGAAGTGCATGGCATGGGCTATTGATAGCCAAATACTGAATATAGACATTTCTATGAAGTTGTTTGTGTCAATAAACCTTACTCTCACACACTTCGAAGTCTCATATTAATTAGTACTGTGTCTGAGCCCGAATTCCCACAAAAAATAAAATAATTGTCAACGATAAAAAAAATTACCGTTACAATATATTATGCTTTGGTCGATGGGCCCCGAGGGGGTGTTTTTGGGGTATACCACGTGATGTTTGTACACCTTGATTACTGTGTGAGAGCGGTGCGGGGTGGTGTGTAGGTGTCCCGTTATGTCTTTATTTGGTCAGTTTTTTCTTTCCTGGGGTTTGAACCAAAGCTTTAGCGAGGTTGAGTTTATTGATTCAATGTTGGTTCCCTACCTGATGTAGATTTAATCTTTCTTTTGAGGTTTTTTGTTGTAGTTTTACTGTTTTCTTACTTTTAATGTTTCACGTCGGTTTTGACTTCCATGTGAGATTCGGTTTGCCTAGAGTTTTTGATTAATTTTCCTCAACCTACGTTTTATTGGGGTTTTTGTGTGTTCCTCGTTCATTTTCCGATCTTTTCGTTTTTTGTCGGGATCTAGGTGTAGGTGATGTTCCGAGGATTATTTATTTATTTGGTTTTTTCAAAGATTGTTTTTGTTTAAGAGTTTTTTCTGGTTTTAGTGTTTATTTGTTGAGTGAGGGTAGTCGGTAGAGACTCATGTGCTGGTACGCTTTAGCTTTTGTCGCTTGAGTCTGTGGAACCTCGAGGGTTCCACAAGTTGCCTCTGTCTTTCCCCGTGGTTGCGGCGGTTTTGGCGCATTGGGTTGTTCGTGTAGTGTGGCTTATTGGGAAGGTAAGGCCTACTGCGCTAGGTGTATGCATGGCGAGGTGTGTGGTCTTCCGGGCAGTTCCGCCTGGTCTTTGCGTAGGGGCGGGGGCTACTGCGCTCGGGTCCGCTAGGCATGGCGTGGGGTCTCGTTAGCCGCACTGCCTCCTGTCTTGCTGGCTTCCTTCGGGGGGTACTCTCGCGTACTGTGCTTGCGTCTCGAGTATGATTTTAGCGCAAAGGCGGAGCCTGCTACGCTATGTGATTACTTGGCGGGTGTGTGGTCTTACCGAGCGGTCCTGCCTGCTGCTTTGTATCATCCTTCTTAGGGTGTGTTCTAGAGATTGCTCGCGGTGTACCTACTGACTCCACTTGGTTTTCTGCTCCGGTGGGCACTTAATCGCCACTTGTTTATTAGTTTTTGGCAATAATTAATCACTTTAGTGATTTGTTATTGATGGGTTTCTCTTCCTCTAGTATGTTTTTAGTGTGTTTTCTCTGATTGTTCGTGTTTGTGTAAGTTCGATGTTTTGGTTGGTTAGTAATTTTAATTCTTTGTCGTGGGCTGATCCCCTTTCCTTCGTGGCGGATCGCGCTAATTGCGTGACAATATATATTGTATTCCAAAAAAATATGCAAGGCATGCACGCGGAGGATAATGCGAGCAACAGAGAAGGGCCGAGTAGAAATCGATATAAATAAGCCGGGACCGGGGAACACGGAATAATTGTTTTGAATCCATTACCTACGCCGAATTGCTGTCGAAATATTAAAATTATCGAAATTATTAAGAATTGTACGAAAAATCATGAATTTCACGAATGATCATAGATTTGCGGCCATGAGAAGACAACGAAGTGTTGAATATCTTGTAAGCGATTACAGATTTTACGAATTATTACGAATTATTTTAAATCATCTCGAAGCGCATCACGGTCGAGTCATCTGCCGATACCCCGTGCAGCGTAGTCGATAATCGAGATATGCGCCGGACAAGGATGGAGAGCGTTGTGCTCCATGGTAAACGACTGGATACACTCAGCAAAAGTGATTTCTCCGGGAAACTCGATCCCATGATTTTAGTATCTGTAGGAAGTGAAGGAGAAGAACATCAAGAAGGAAGGATTGCATTGTGCATCCTCTAGAACAATAAAAAGACGAATCCTCACATGCAAAGTTAAGGAACCGGTAATTAAAGAAATCGAACTGCCGAGCAGCGTAAACCGGCGCATTAAGCCAGATGCACACCAAAGCGGCGCGCTGCGACGCGCAGAGCAGCGCGCCGCTTTGGTGTGCATCGGGCTTTAGGGGATCCCACAGTCGACCGGGGATTGCCAAACAGCAGGTAGCGAGCGGTATCGAGCCAGAAACTATCGATACACATAAGACAGTAGAAGAGAGGAGGCAGCGTCAGTGAACCAAGAGCTCCGCGTTCCGTAGAAGATTGTAAAGGCCTGCGAGAGCCCTGCATTAAATCTGTAAAACAATTTATAATCTACAGAAGATCACCACTCACGCTACATGTACCTGATGCCAAAAGGATCACTTGTCTATGAATAAATTCTACTTTTACCTTTTACAGAAACCTCAATTAATTTCGTCACTGTTCGCGTCCAAAGTCTAGACGTCTAGATAAATAAAATTAATGCTAACGAGTTGATACCATTACACTATATAGAACTGTACTTGTTTGACATGAAGGGGATTGCTACAGGGTCATTGATGTATAATCCATAATGGACAACCAGAAGACGACTTTGAATGGCTGCAAGTTTGGTACGTCAATTGAAGTTCAAATGGAAGTGTTTATGGTATCTTGAAGAAAACATATTTAGTGGATGTAAAGAGAATATGAAGAGAATGAATATTGGATATTTCCTGCAGGATATTGACCGAACGTCGGTTAGGACCGAGAAACGGGCAGACGCTAGATATTAAGAAGACTACATTGAACAGCTGCAAATATGTACTTGATGGGCATAAAGAGAATGCCTATTTTATATTCGGTGCAGTATCCTAAATAAACCTAAATCTAAATCTCAAAGTGACCGCTAATGGAACATCCTGTATACAATATTGCGTAGTCTATTTAGTACCTAATAGCATTAGTACAATAAGTGAATGTCCGGTACGCGTCTGGAAGACGTCACTGTAGGACCATTTTTTACGTGGACCTAAATTGTATTTTTAATGTTCGTCTGATGCAGTTTGCAATGAAAGAGTATTCATTATCATTTTGTGGGAAACTAATAAGGAAAGTAGGAAAAAATAAGGTGTTTAACGGATGTCCAAATTCTATTGCAAATGATAAGTTCTTCTTGAACAAAAAATATACATCTTCCAAATGGTTTGTGTAGACAAAAAATTATATGCCCCCTTACATCCACACAGATAATAATCACAGGGATAACAGATGAAGTTATGAGAAGAGTGGGGACGGTCATGGTCATAGGAGGAATTCGGCATAGCTGAAACTGATTTATGTTCGATACCGCGGTCTTTGTAAATAAAGAACCATTATTGCATAAAAAAAGTCAGGAAATTATGCGGTTGAAGGTTATGAATTCGAATGCAAAATACCGAAATTCAACCAAATGCAACACTGATTTTTTTTGAAGTGTGAAAATGACAAAATCAAAAATGTCGGATTCGATATAGCGATCCCAAAATATAAGATCTTATAGAATTTTATCGATACTCAGATCTTTGGCGTTTCTTAGGCGACCGACTCAGAAGCATAAAAAAAATTAAAGCTATAAATACAGAATCAGTATCATGCTGATGCTCAAAAATATATCTCACTTTGAGTGCAACGCGAAACTTTAAGTTCTGATTTTTAATCGGCATACTCAAATATCCACAAGTATCGAGTTCAATTATATCAAGTTAATTTTTCTATTCCAGTCCGCCATTTTTTATTTCTGAAATTCGAATTCAGGTTTATAATTAGCAACTCCGGAGTATTCAATTATATGTAAATCATAATCATGGAAAAGTGTATACTTTAAAGTGTTTAGTCGCTGATTGCAAACCTAAAGTAAATTGTACTAAATAAAATTGAAAAGTATAAATATAATTTTTCAAAACTACAAATCATTTTCTAAATGGCCAAGGTGTACTTTCTAAGAGTGTGTAGACTTAAATAGTAACTCAAACAAATAATAACTGTCTAAGCTGTTCCCTGATTGTAAGAATTACTGAAGTTTAGAAGTAACTGCTTCGAATAATAACTATCCAAATAGTAACTATCGATCACTAATTGTATCTATGCTTGAACTTAAATCGTAACTATTCTGAATAATAACTACCTAGATAGTTAATGTTGATTATGTATAGTATCTACTATTGAACTTCAAATAATACCTTGTATAAATATGTTTGGTAGCCCTGATACAAAGTTTCAATTTCTCCTCCTCACGCGTCACCCACAAAGAGATTATGTCCATCAAGCAGGTTGGAAGATGACCTGATGGCCCTAATTGTCTAATAAAAGAGTACACTGCAGTGTCCGACGGCAAATGAATCGGACAAATCGAGTGAGCAACATTACATTATTCTAATTCTAACATCTGACACCAAGCATCTCGCTTCATCAACACCATCTCGCCGGTTTTTGCGGATCGCAGGAAGCCGGTGGGGAAATCCTTTTACGCCACATACCCGCAATTTAGCAGAAGGCTACTGCTAGAAGAAAGAGGAAGAAAACAACAGTGAATCGCCTGAGGACATTACACATCACTACCAAGCATTCCTACCAACACACCGCAAGGCGGGATCATACCCTGATGACCCCGCATAATATGAGAATTAGGTAGCGAGAAAACTAGCAACGTTTATGCCGTCCAGAGAGCTGGCACGCGAGGCAGGAGACTAATTGCAATCAAGTTAGCAAGATAAAATGCCTTCATTCTCCACGCGCTCCCCTCTTCGTGGTATTTCGGGAGTCCGGCAAGTGCCGTGACTCCGTTGTTACTTGTCTATCGGTATAGTCTATCGAAGTCCAATAAGTTCGTCGAGGCGACTGACTCGAGGAATAAACGGAGCATTCAGTCACTTTTCTGTAGAGTCCGTCGTTGAGTGTAATTTTCGAGGCACTAACGAGTTCGTCGTGTTGGATAACGTGTAGTCCAGAGTAGCGTAAAACATTTTAGTAAGACATTTTCATTCCATTCAAGTTTGTCAATCTTTCATTTATATATTTTATTATATGGAATCAGTTGTACCCTGAAGCACACAGTCCCACTCGGGGACTTATATCATTCTAATAAGGCATCGTTTCAGGTCACTCATATTGGCGATTGTGATTCTTGTCCGTTTGGGATTATAATTGAAAAGACTGGCGTCTTGCAATATTTGTGGTATTAAAAGTGTTGCGTTTCTGCTAGCATTGTTTTCCTGCGTTTACTACCCGAGTCAACGCAGGTCCAGAAATCCGTTACAAGCTATAGCGAACAATAATGAGCCCATAGTTCCTATTCATCTCTAATGGTCAGTACTAGTGAAAATTAATATTAACGTCTGAACCCGAATAGTAACTATTATGCGCTCAATAGTAAATTGACTTTAAGAGACAGCTTTTACGGAACATATGTGTGGCGGATACTGCAAATACACAGCGTTACAGGTTACGTACAACAGCCGCAGGAATGTAGTACACTACAACACGCTTGAAACGCTCGCATGATAGAACATCGAAGCAGATAGGAACGGGCCTAGCTGCCTCGCACCGGCGCAACGGGATGCCATTACTCTCTTGGTTCGTGGGTCGTGTGGCACTCTTCGCGGTATCTCACGCTCAGTTTATTTTGTGATCAAGTGTGCCAATCTTGTTCAACTTAATTGATTTCGATTATCACCACACTCAGTATTGCACGTTAGTGCGCTCAGACAATTGTGAATAATTCAAATAGATAGTAGTGAACTGTAACGGTATTTTACGTTATCATTACGGGTTGTTATCGTACCTTATCAGTACAGGATGAGCTCTTCACTGAGCAGTAGTATGTCGCCACCTTCGTTAGTCCTCCAACACTCAATCCATTTGGCCTCGGCGTGTGTCTCCGTAGGATAGATTATGGTGTTCCACGTCGCTCCGTGCATGGTGTTTCTTATGGTGGAGAGTTCCTCTTCTGTCCATTGGTTTCCCGGGGGCCGGATTTGGTTTAGATCGACCCGGATGGCCTGGAACGCTATGTAGGTGGCCTCTTCTGGCGGTGTAAAACAGGTGTTTATATTTGCTGCCTGGTCAATAGCGAGATCACCCAACCAAATTAAGATGTTCCCATCAAGGCTCTCCTCTGTCGTCATTAGACCTCGATAGAATTTGTCTTCGAATCTGTATAAAATAGGCCTTCCTATGTAATCCTCTCCTTGTTGGAGCTGCCTGATTCTTGGTGTCTCGATGTCTAGGTTTTCTATATATGTAATTATATTCTCCCTGACTCCTTCGGGGTCTTCCTTATAAATATAGAATCTTTGAGGATCCGCGATGCTGAGGATCTCTGTTCGTTGGTACTCTCCGAGCAGGTTCGTTACGGGGTAATTTCTGCACATTGTGGTTGTTTTGTTTGTTGTTACTTGGTCGGTGATTTGATTTAATTTATTTGCTCCTACTTACATTTTGGAGTACGACGCTACTACCCATCCCCTCTCTGTTCCTATTTTATTTCCAGGCTCCCACCCTCGGATGTTATCGTCGGTGATTTTGATTAGTCCGTCTCTGTATATTGGATATTTTTAATCCCAGCGTTTTGTTTTTGGTATTATTTCCCAAATTTGTGGTGTTTTTCCATTCCAGCTATTAATTTGTAGTTTTTTCATTGAGATTTTCTTTAGTTTCCAGCTTTTTATTTGTTTTATTTCGCCTGGACTTGACATTTTTCGTTTGATTTTGCCTCGGTGTCTCGGATTACCATAAAATTTGGGTCGTCACTGGTTATCGATCTCTTGATTACCAGTCGTTGTCCTATTATCTAAGATTTGTTTATCTTTGAAGAATGTGTAGAGTCGGTCTCTCCGGTATCCTTCGATCGATTGTTTATCTTCGGCGTTCGGGTAGGTTGTTGATCGACCCGTGGTACGAAATTTTCAATCGATCCTTTATCCTTTGAGTGGATGAATTTTAATTTAGATTTTTAGTGTTTTGCATTTTTTAAATTTATTTCTATAGTACCTGCCACTTAAAAAAAAAATTCCTATTCTTTGATTATTCTCCTTCATGTATTTCTTATTCTAACCATATATTGAGTTCTTATTTTTAATTTCCTTATGTTTATCATTCTAATCCTATGATAGATTTTTATTTCTTCTTCTTATTATTAGTATTTTAATGGTCTGTTGATTATTATTTATTTTTAACCTACGCTTGTACTTTTTATTTAGACTCTGCCTCTTTATCATCGATCTTTTTCTCGGTGTCTCGATCTGTCCGGTATTTGGTCATAAGATTCGCATGAAATTTTCCGCGGACTTTTTTAGTGAGTGGATCGACTAGTAAGTATGTCGCTAGACCCACGCATTTTTCTATGCGATATGCATCTTATCGTAGAGGCAAGAATTTTGAGGTGATTTGATTTGCGGGATCCGATACATTCAAAGCCTTAACTAACACTAGATTTCCTTCTTCGAAGTTTGTTAGTCTGTGTGTGGCATTAAATCGTTCGGCCCTTTTTGTCCCCTTTTTTTATTATTCTTTCTCGTGCTATCTCGATTTCAGCCTCGTAGGTCAATGGATCGTCCTCCTCACTTGCTGGGATGCCCAACCATTTATTCCATAGTCGGACTGGCTTTTTACCCCGTTGTAGTTCTGTGGGTGCAAATTCAGTGGTATCGTGGTTGGATTCGTTAATACAGTCTTGTACCACTTGTACCCATTTATACTACCCAGCGTGGTTTTCTTTTAAAAATGTCCGGAAAAATCGTTCTAGCTCGCGATTTACTCTCTCCACTATATTCCCTTGAGGATGGCGAATCGAGGAAAATACTGCCTTTATCTTCTCTTCCTCCAGTTTTTTAGCCAGTTTTTCGCGGTGAACTGTGTCCCACAGTCGAACTGGATTCGTGCTGGCTTTCCAAGCTACGGAATGTAATCGTTGAAGCCTTAATTAACAACCGTAATAAAACCTTAATTACGGTTGTGTTTGCTTTTCGCATAGGAAACAATAACACATATTTGCTGAATGCATCTATGGTCACGAGAATATGTTTTAACCCCCCCCCCCCCCCCCCCATTGATGTTGGGAGTGGTCCATAGAAGTCAATCGAGATTAAGTCCCCCGGCTTCTCGGCAATAATTGTCTGCATTACAGCGTAATTGGTTTGTGTTGTTACTTTGCTGCGTTGACACATATATCACAACATGCCAAGAGTGACCGTATAAGTTTTCCTAAGTGTGGATGTAAGAAATCTTCGTCGAGAATTCGATAACATTTACGTGCACCTGTGTGCCCATAGAGTTCGTGACATTCTATGATTAGTTGTCGAACCAAGCATTTTGATAGCACGACTTTCCAGATTTTAGCTTTGGCCTTGTTCTGGAGGATTCCTTCTTGTAATTGAACTTTTTTTCTTCTTCTGTATTCTCTTTTTTTTCCAAAAGTTCCATGATATCACCACTAAAGCTCCGATCACTACTAATCCTTTAGTATTTCGTCTCCTTCCATTCGGCTTAGAGTGTGAGCAATAGTATTTTTGTGTCCTTCGAGGTGTTCTTTATTCAGATTATAATCCTGAGTTGATAGAACCCATCGCATTAATCTCTCTGCCATAAATCGACTGGTTTTGAGATATATTAGTGCCTTGTCTGTTTTTATTTGTATCTCAGCACCTCGTATGTATGTCCTGAATTTTTCTAAAGCCCATACTATTGCTAATAGCTCTTTCTCGGTGGTCATGTAGCCGTGTTTTGCCCTCTTAAGAGTCCAGCTTGCGAATGATATGACTTTGCTTTCTCCTTCCTCGTTCTTCTGTGATAGGACGGCTCCAAGTGCATATCCGCTAGCGTCGGTTGTTAACGTGTATGGTTTTTTTATATCCGGGAAACGAAGGACGCCTGCTTCGCAGAATAGATCTTTAACTCGATCGAAAGCTTCTTGTTGTGTTGTTTCGCATTTCCACCTCACTCCTTTTCTCAGCAATTACAATAGTGGAGCGATCTCGTGTGCATGTCGATTTGTAAATTTCGTGTAGAAATTTATCAAACCTCGAAATCCTCTTAATTGTTTTAGGTTCTTCGGAGCGAGATATTCCTTAATAGCCCGTATTTTCTTTGGATCAAGTTTGAGTCCTTCAGTTGTGAGAATATGGCCCAGAAAAGACTTCTTTTCGGAAAAAGTGTGATTTTTTAAATTTTAATGTCATCCCGTGCTCCTTAAAACGTTGAAAAAGGATCTCGAGGTGCGTGAGATGCTCATTATGGTTTCTAGATAACACCAGTAAATCGTCAACAAAGTTAATGACGAAATATAATTCGTTTAACACTACGTTAAGTGCTCGAATTAAGCTTGCCGTGCTGGTTTTTAGTCGAAACGGCGTAACAGTGAACTCGTAACACTTTCCATTGTACGTATTTAGACATCCTTCCTGGCCTTCGGTCGAATACCTCTTGATTCCTTTCTACGATTTGCTTGAAATTGGTTTTATTGGTAGTTTCAAGATCGTGACATTCTTCCATCTTTTCTTCGAATTCCACCTCCGATAATTGGAATTCGAGGGGTTTTGATAGTGGCTCTTCTTGTATGGCACACGTCTCTCTACTTCCTTCTTTCTGTTCCATACTCGGGTCTACTAATTTCCAAAATCCTTCTATTAAACTTGCTACAACCTTGTCTTTGACTGCCACACATTTACTGTGTGCATCGACGGAAATCTGTAGGGTCATCATTCCGTCGATCCCAATCAGGGTAGGTCGTAGTAGTTTCGGGACGACTAGTAATTATAGTGTTCCCTCCGATCCGTAGGTTCTTGCTTCCACCATTATTATTTTTTACTCTCTCCGCCTCCCCTCGAAATGCACCTACAACCTTTGTCGAAGTGACTGGCAGTGTGGGGCATTTCTCAAATTTTTCGTAGTACTGCTTAAAAAATTCTTCTGAAATGCAGCTTACCTCACTGTCGCTGTCAATCAGACTTTTTACAGCTAATCCCTCGATTCCTACTGGAATTTCTGGACATCGGGGATCTATATCATCATACCATGTCCCCTCTCTTCGGCTCTTCTCGTAGAAATTCCCGTAGATCTTCGGTGACTGTAAATACTGGGTACTTCCTCACGTATTGGCCATTGCCGCTCCTTTGTGTTGCCTCTTCCTTAGACGTCTCTCGCCGATCATCAGCGTTATTTGGGGTAGCGATCCCCTGCTCCCGCCCAGATGATTCCAGCATCACGATATCCTTTGGATCGACTTCACTAGTGGATGGCTCACTGACGATTTTCCCTTTGTCTGTCTTCGATTTTTCTTCTTCTTTTCCACTTTTCATTACTCTCCGTTCTTTCCTCTTCTTATTTCTTTTTTCTACTGTAACTTCCTCCGTTTGTCCTTGTTTTTCCTTTTTATTCTCCGCTGCACCTCGTTTTATCATCTCTTTCTTGAATTTCTTTACGGGCGCAACGTCTATGCGTTTCCCGGTTTGGTATTCTGGGAAACGTTTAGTTGTGGTCGCACCGCTGGCAGTAATTGTATTTTCTATGAAAGGTCCACGGGGGTTATCCCTGGATCGCATTTGTCTGTCTCAAGTGCTCTTCTCTACCTGGTGATGGTGGAGGTGCCTGTTGCCATGATGTCGTTCGTAAGTTATAGGTTTCTTGCGGAATGGGTGAAGGTGTGGGGTACGACTGTGGTGGTCTCTGCGGCGCCTGTTGTCATGTTGTTTGTCCTCCATTACTATTATAGGGTTGGATCTGCTATGTCCTCTCTTGCTATTGAGAGGCCCCGCCATGTCAATGCTTTCTAAGAGTTCTAGAAATGCTGGCACTTTACTGATCTGGCGGATCCGGACGGCGCATCTCACCTCTTCATCGAAATGTCTGGCGAGGCGACGAATAATGGCCTCGTCGGACATTTTTCTTCGAGGTCTCGAGCGTTGCCAAAAATAAGGGTGGCGTATTCAGCCCTGGTGCGATTTTGTCCTTTGGTTTCGTATATCCCAAACTCAAGGTTGCTGCGAACTTTATCTTACATTTCTCGTGTCCAGTAACGTGCAGTAAGTGCTGTTGCAAATTCCGAAAGATTGTGCATATTAACTTCCACGAGATGCCACCAGTTCTTTGCTTGGCCTTCCAATGCGTCCTGTATGACGATACGTACGTCCGATCCCTCGATTCCTCCTGCCTCACAATATTCTCGTAGCTCCTTAAGGAATTTCATGGGGCGTTGTTTCCCGTCAGCAGCATATTATGGAATTTTTTGAGCAGTTGCCTGGAGACGAGTGAAGTTGCCGATCTGGAATGTTGACAAACCGTGTGCAGAATTATTCATGGCGGTGGATACCCGTTCTTCCAGAGTCTGTATCCTGATTGCCTGATTTTCCGCAACGTTTCGGTTGTTTTATATTCGTTCCAGGGCCTCTTTCATTGGTTTTTCCAATTTTGCCCACACCATTTGTTCATTCACAATGACCTCACGATGATAATTGTTGACGGCTTCCTGTTCCTGGACGATATCCTGACGTACTGCCTCGATTTTGTTGTTGGTTCGCTCGTCAACTTCGAGTATCTTGGTTTTGACGTGCTCCTGTAGATTTTCCCGGAGTGTAGCTATCGTTGAAGCACATGAATCAATGGCGTCGTCTAGTTTGGCACGCATCTCGTCTTGACCCTCCTTCATGGTTTGAAGGAAAGCCATAATTTGGCTCATGTTCACTGGGTCTGGAACGATCGGACGAGTCTTCTCTAACCTTGGTGTTGATCGCCCACCTTGGCGTTCACCTAATGCATCGGTTTCCATCGTTTCACTTGGAATTTCCGATAGCCTCGCTATTTCCTCCCGGTCCTGCCTACGTCGTTGCCTTAATAAACCGTCAGCGGTTGTAGATTTCCACTCTAAAGAACGTTCTAATAGATACGTACTTAGTTCCTGACTAGCGTCAAGCATTGGTCGCTGTACTAGCCTTTGAGCGAATACCGATTCAAACGTCATAATTATTATATCAGGGGTACAAATTGAAAATGCGGGTTTGATAACAGATGGCGTTACTAACGCTATACGCATCAGGCAGTACTGTGACTATGTTCATGTGAAAGCTACGTCTTATAGCTTTAATTTTCAGTATGTGTCAATTTGTCGCAGTGTCAAATTCATAGTTTTTTTGAGCTCTCAATATGTCGAGTTTCGTGCCAACAAAACAGCATTTGCGGGAAGTTTTAATTTACTTCTTTAATTTGAAGAAAAGTGCTGCTGAAGCACATCGATTGGTCTCCGAGGCTTATCCGAGTCATGTTCCATCGGTTTCAACGTGCGAGAGATGGTTTGTGCGGTTTAGAAGTGGTGATTTTGACGTTGAGGACAAAGAGCGGCCGGGCCAAGTGAAAAAGTTTGAGAATGCTGAATTGGAGTCAATACTCAATGAAGACTCGTGTCAAACTCAACAAGAGCTCGCAGATTCATTGGGAGTGACACAACAAGCCATTTCCCATCGTATAAAAGCCCTCGGAATGATCCAAAAGCAAGGACATTGGGTGCCGTATGAGCTGAAGCCGAGAGACGTCGAGCGCCGTTTTTTTGCATGCGAACTGCTGCTCGAACGGCAAAAACGGAAGGGTTTTTTGCATCGCATTGTCACTGGTGATGAAAAGTGGATCCATTACGATAACCCGAAGCGCAAAAAATCATATGGTTACCCCGGCCATGCATCATCATCGACGGCCAAACCAAATATTCACGGCGCCAAGCTCATGCTCTGTATTTGGTGGGACCAGCTGGGTGTGGTGTATTATGAGCTATTGAAATCGAACGAAACCATCACAGGAGCACTATACCGAACTCAATTGATGCGTTTGAGCCGCGCACTCAAAGAAAAACGGCCACAATACGAGCAAAGACACGACAAAGTAATTTTGCAACATGACAACGCTCGGCCACATGTTGCAGCGCCGGTCAAAACATACCTACAAACGCTGAAATGGGAAGTCTTACCCCACCCGCCGTATAGCCCAGATATTGCTCCTTCCGATTACCACCTTTTCCGATCGATGACACATGGCCTAGCTGACCAGCGCTTCCATTCTTACGAAGAAGCCCAAAAATGGGTCGATGACTGGATAGCAGCCAAGCCGGCCGAATTTTTTCGCGACGGTATCCGTAAATTGCCAGAAAGATGGGAAAAAGTTGTGGCTAGCGATGGACAATACTTTGAATAATTCATTTGTTACCATTTTTTCAGAATAAACGTTCAAAAATAGAAAAAAATCCCGCATTTTCAATTTGTACTCCTGATACTTGTTACCCAATATCTTTCCTATCCTCGAGTCTCTGTTCGGGCGCCAAATGTAACGGTATTTTACGTTATCATTACTCTGAAAGGGTTTTAGTTCGGACTCGAGCAGGGTGGAAATTAATACAGGCTTCAGTATTAGGTAAAACTAGAGTTTATTAAACAAATTTAATAAATTATACAGATAGAATATCGAATATTATTAATAATAGTTAAATGGACTCCTTTTTAATAAATTTTCGTGATTATACATGTTACAAATACCTCGACCCGGACTCACGCACGCCTATATAATCGTGTCCGCAAAAAATACGAGATTTTATATTTAATTATTGAAATATTTTCTCTAGTGGTATGGCAGTATAGTTTCTACACAAGGCAAGAGAGAATGTTATCGTACCGGGCTTGCCATTGATAATTTACCTATGTTGGCTCTGTTATTATTACTCGCCTTCGGAGCTAGCCTATCCTATATCTATATCGAGTGGACCGTGGTGGGGACGGAGCTTTCGCTCGAGCTTTCCTGGCTACGCTATCTACTCACTGGCCCAGTTGCTGCTGCGGTGGAGGCGTCAGCGAGAGGCATCTTCGGTGCATCGGCGCACCGGAACGACGATAGGAGCGTCTCTAGCTAGATTTCAGGGTGTTTTTTAAGTATCCATGGATTTAATATATTTTTATAATATATCTATACTACACTGGTTTTTTTTCGAGGTGAGATCCCGTTAACTCGGATGCTGCGATGCTTCAATGACTGGTGGCTCAGCGGTTGGCCTTGGGAGATGTTCGTTTTTTAGCGGCCTCAGAGGTACCAGGCCTAGTCCTTGGAGTTGTGCGGTTTGATATGCTAAAGGCGAAGCATATCAAACCGCTAGGTGGGCTAGGTGGTCCTCCTTTAGCTGGTTAGCTGGTCTTACTTTTGGTTGGTTAGCTGGTTTTTTTTTGGCTGATCCTGGACGTTGGCGAAAATCTGTAAACTGAATGCTCTCTGATGGTGGTATGTCGTGCCCTGTTATACCGAATTTCCCGCTCTTCTTCCAAGCTCTGCCGGTATAGAAGGGTATAACTATATCTGATAGTCATCCTGTAGCCCATTTGTCCCGTTCATTTCTTCTCTTCGGTTATGATGATTAATGTGTTTCTCGTTGATTGTTTTTCACACCTCTCTTGGTACTATAGTCTTACTACTCGATGGTATTACTATAGCTTGAGTAACGGTAGTTTATCGCTGGTCTTCATAGTGTGGGTATGGTACTATGGATCCCTCTGTTTGTATGTGTTTGGTATAGTTTAGGCTAATTACTCTGACGTATATTTTGGGTATAAGACGAATTCGTCGTCTTCGAACATCTCAAATGGAATAGTTAATGATACAGCATCACGTCCTTTCATGCTCAACACGCGGTCGTGTGATATTCCGCGTCTATTTACACTCATCCGGGCAATCTCACCAGTTATGGCGTGATTCAATTAAGGGGTAACAGCACTGGAGAATTTTCAAAAAATAAATTTTTTTTTATTGACTTAAAAGATGCTTTGAACCTTCTAAAATATCAGGCAAAAAGTCTAATCGCTGAAAAAAAGTTTGTTCTATGGAATTCCGAGCTCCTCCCCTAGCGCCTCGGATAACCCGAAACGGCCTACCTGCGCCAACTCAATACCCGCCGAGAAATCCCTCTTTTTTTAATTGCAACTTCTTCAAAACCTCCATGGCTGGTGATAGTGTAGAGTCTGGGTATAGTTAGAAGCATTTAAAAATAATAAGACGTTAGCTTTCGCTTCGAATCTTGATTTTTGTGTGCATTATTGACTTTTGATAGTTTATTTGTGATCTTACAGTATACAGTTTTGTCTTTCAAGTAAGAATGAATGGTAAGACAGTGTACTCAAGCAGAAAAGGTACGAAAACATCCTATCCAACGCGGCGTCAAAGCAGTATATCATCAAGAAATTGAAAGACAGTGACCAGGATATTCATGTGAACTACGGATTGAGTTATAGGATTATAAATTTTCTTGCTGTTTTTTCTGTTATTTCTCAACACGTGAAATGTAAAACGTGCAATGCAGACATCACTTTGCAAAAACGAAGTCCTCGAGGTTTAGGCTTGAAAATAATTATTGCTTGTCCAAACTACCCAGAAGTTGTTATACCAGGTAGTAAGTTTATACAGAACGCATATGAACTCAACCGTCGAATCTTCCTAGCAATGCGCCTGCTTGGAGTAGAGCTAAACAGAATTGTAAAGTTTTGTGCGTTCAGAGAATTGCCACGACCGTTATTTCAATCGTTCTATGATAAAGTAGTGGATATGATTTCGATCGCAACGGCAACAGTACGACAGGCCAGTATGAAGAAAGCAGTACAAAAAGAGAAAGAGAAAAGCGAAGAGATTGGTCAGTTTGAAGGAATTACTGTTTCCGGTGATGGTTCGTGGAGGAAACGCGGATTTTCATCGCTCTTCGGAATTACGTCATTGATTGGATGATTCACAGGCAAAATCATCGATGTCGAGGTAAAATCAAAATACTGGAAGTCATTCGAGCATGAAGGCTCAACCGGTAAAATGGAGGTTGACGCTGTCGTTGAGATGTTCGAGCGCTCTGAAACTTTGCACGGTCTGAAATATGCAAACTACATTGGAGACGGGGATAGCAAAACTCTCAAAGGTATAATGGATAAAAAACCATATAATAATTCTGAAGTACAAAAGAAAAAATGCATTCACGGGCAGAAAAGAATGGGGACCTGATTGAGAAAAAAAAAAAAAGTAAAAGACCTCGGTGGAAAACGTAAATTAACTGGCAAATTAATTGATCAGTTGACAATTTTTTATGGTTTAGCCATACGTCGTAATCCGAATAGTGTGGAAAAAATAAAAAATTAAATCTGGGCGACCTTATTTCATAAATTGTCAACCGACCAGAATCCGAGGCACGAAAAGTGCTCAGAGTCTTGGTGCAATTGCGAGCGGCGAATTCATTGGATACCTTCCACCATAAATCGCCATTTCTCGGGAAGTTTACAAGACAAATAAACCGATTTATGAGGAGCTGAGCCGAGAAGAATTATTAAACCGTTGCTTAGGAGTTTATACGTAAAATAGCAACGAAAGTTTCAATGCTGCAGTTTGGAATTTGGCTCCAAAATCGTATTCCAGCGGAAAAAAAGTCTTGCACATAGCGACAAATATTGCAGCGTGTGTTTTTAATGATGGTCATACGGATATTCTACATATTATGAAAGTTTTGGAGATGGATATTGGTATCCAGTCATACAATTTTTGCATGGATGCCGATGCTAACCGCACAAAGTACGCTGAGCTGTCCGTGTCAGATGCGGCAAAGAATGCACGTTCCATCTTAAAATCGGCCAGGAAACAAACTGAGGAGGAACATTTGAACTTGGAAGGGCAACTTTATGGTCCTGGGATAGCAGATTAATGGTAAGAGTTTTCTAAAAGTAGAATTTTTTATTTGTTCATGTCTATAAGACATTTCAAAACTTCAAACGCGTTTTTCTCGAAATATGATTTTTCAAAACGGCACGCAGCATATCTACAACAATTTTCGATATTTTTATTTGAAAATTTAACCACAACTTTGAAATAACATTTCAAAGTGAACTACTCAGGGGTTTTTCGATTAGTTAATTTAATCAATATTTATTAACAAATGACTGTCCTTTTTTTTGGTGAAAATTGAACGAATTTATTCAGACACTCGCCAATTACACAAAAATCAATATTTCTAAAATCCCCTACGTGGTTCACTAGTTACACTCATGTAGATTACATAGATTTTTTTTCATTTTCCAGGTTCAAATTGAGACCAGTTATAGTGCGAGCCGCAGATCGCCTCAAATTCAACATGCCTCGGGAGTATTGCTGCATGGTCGCCATTTTGTTATATATTCCTACCAAAATTTGTTATAATATACTTAAATATATGTTCAATAACTACCCCACGTATTATTTCTCTATCACCTTTCTTTCCGCCCGAAAAAATGGTCAAAAAAACGCTTTTTGAGGCCGTTACAGTGGTGTTACTCTTAACCCTTTGCGGACGGAGCGCTCTTCACCGTTTCGTTCTAGCAGGTCCGCGCTGAATTCTCAAGTGCGTACCAGCCAACATGCGATGTCGAGCCACACTCGACATAGGACTTGCCAGAACGAAATGCGATGTCGAGTCACACTCGACATAGGACCGCAAAGGGTTAATATAATTATGTCTTGTGACCGGTTATTTTTGATTACCTGTCACAAAGTCGGACGGAGTGGGGCTGTGACAGGTATGGACCTCCTCGTTCGGACAAGAGTCCTCTAGGTTATCCAACAGGGCAATTATGTAGCGTGCGGTTACGATAAAATTACTTTCGTGTTCTTTTCGTTTCTTTGTGTTAATGATATTCCCGAGCGGGCGGGGTACTTATCGCCTCATTACAAGCATCAACCAAAAGGTCGGCAGCGGGATCACGAAAGAAACTGTTTTATCGACAGGAAGAAAGACCTCGAGTCTCGGCAGTCGTCACTCTGAGAGGCCGTTGCCACAACTATGATGTCAGTGCTCTTATACAGAGGACCACGCATAAGACCATCCCAGCAGCATCTCATGGGGACCGGAAGATGCAACCATCCCTGGCGGCATTTGAAATCTCGCTGCGCTGCCGAGTCTTTTTCGCGTCGTCCTACTGCTACGTACTACGCATCTAGACTCTCGCTAGTGCCGTTGTTGGCTCGCATATTCAAGCCGTGCGCAGGTATCGTTGAAATAATTCGATTGTTATTGGTGGATAAAATTCAGATGAGGGGGTTGATCGGCGCAAACAACGAGAGTTAAAGTTTTTTCGGGGACTCTTGCGCCGTATTTTGTACAACGAGGACGTTTGCACCATGTCCGCTGCCGTGTCTGTTCGACAAGAACTGACGCCTGCTTCCCGCGATTCTGGACTACTGCGAGACTGCTTCTCGAGAGGTTCCCGATACTGCAATGTTCCGGTAAGGCCGTCGTTCGTATCTGGTTTGAGTATGGAAGTTAGGTCCAGTCTTTTGGTGAGAAAACCTGAGTGATATTGTCGTGACAGCACGCTATCGAGCCGAAAGTTTAATGTCTTTCGCTATTACGGTGAAACAGCTACCCGGTATTCCAAATTTTGCACTAATTCGCTTCTCGAAAATTAAAGGATCGTCGAAGGGGTTCCATTCCTTAATCGTTTTTAATATTTTATTATCGTAAATTTGAGTGCGTTAAGATTTCACGGAGGCGAGGTGAGTGTGATGTGATTGAGAGCAATAGGGTGTGAAAGAACTCTGCGTCGATGACTTTGAAAGTATCGTTGAGAGAATCGTGCTCTTGCTTGAATTTTTGGCTGCAAGGTGTTGTGTTTCTGAGTCGAATCGATTCTGACTGGAGTGTGTGTTAAAAGCGAGCATTTTGTCGGAAATTCTTCTTGTTATTTATTCGACTGGTTCTGTTTTATCGATTCTGTTTCTTTTATTTAATTATCCTATTTTAACTTTATCGATTGTTTTAATTTTTGGACGTGGTTTATTTATTAGATTTTATGTTTGACTATCATTCATGTTCGACTCTGATTTTTCATATTTTATTTATTTTCGCTTTTAATTCTTGACTGTGACTTATTATATTTTATTTATCGCCCCTAATCAGGCGGACGAGATAAATCGAGTGAGTGTGTGTATGTAGAGAGTAATTCTAGTGTTTTTTGTTGTCACCAGTCCGGAATTTCCTTTTGTTATTATTATTAAGCAACATTGGCTGAACGGGAATTTAGCACGCTGCAACTTGTCGCCTCCCGACCGTGCTTTCGAACGTAACAATTTGGCTCTCGGTGAATTTTATCAACTGCAATAAATTGTGTATTATATTTTGGATTCCCTACCTACCGTCTTGAGATTTTCTTCGCGAGATACCTCGGACTAACCATGCCCTCTACCAACTACTAAGGCTGCAGCCAAACCGAGTCGGCCCCGTGTATTCTGCGTGCAAATTAAATTCGTCTCGTGTAATTCGCGCCCCGTACGCGCTAACACGGGCTTTTGTGACCATCCGCGATAGTTTAACGTGTTGGTGTTGGAGAAATTCTGTTACAGTCTATTAGACCGTTTATTGTAATACACATCTGCTTTTTGAACTATCATACCGTACCACTCTTTAAATAGTGACCAACTGCTAAGTGAATTAATTCAGCCGCGTTGTGTCGCCATTTTCCTTTCAACACCTTTCACAAATTCACGATGCTTCCACTCATCCTCAAGCTAGCTCTTTACTCTCATTTTCAATCAGAATTATTTCACAACCTGAATCAACTAATTCTCAATTAAGTTGATGAGCTACCGTAGGGTTCTTTTAAAGTGACTGACTGCGAACCTCAACCAAAATTCATACAGTAAAAATAGTAAATGCAGAATAGCGCTCCAAAATAGAAAAACTGACTTGATTTTGATGAAACTCGGTTTTCAAAGGATTTTGAGATCGTTTATTATAAATCCGAAAATTAATATTATAGCCGTCACCGTATCAAAATGCCGTAATGGTTCGTCTCGTGGAAGGGGGAAGGTCTGACTCATGAGTAGGGACTGTGTCAATTACTCCCTTCATGCGAGAGCTCACGATTGTACTCTTGTGTAGCGGGCGTCACAAAACCTTGTCACAATGTATGTTTTTAAAACATGTAGTTCAGGTTTCAGTTTAGGTTTATCACGACGCACAACAAAATGATATCCATTCTACATAAACGATACGTATAGCTTCGAACGATGAGAAACGATGTTAAATAGATGTCCATGGGACATTTACAAGAATACGTTGATATTCTGCAACTATGGTATACACACGGCTACATTGAATACCTGTACCTTTAGAACTTCAACTTGACGTTAAATGAGCCTTCTTAATCCGCCTTCTGGAAAAGGCGTACTTGTTGGATGATAAGAATCTATTATATCACGGCCGAAACGAGCATCAAACAGGACATTACATCAAAGCGCACTTTGAAATGCTTTGAAGTTGTTGTAGGTATTCTAAGCTCTGTCTCTGTCTCTGTCTCTGTCTCTGTCTCTGTCTCTGTCTCTGTCTCTGTCTCTGTCTCTGTCTCTGTCTCTGTCTCTGTCTCTGTCTCTGTCTCTGTCTCTGTCTCTGTCTCTGTCTCTGTCTCTGTCTCTGTCTCTGTCTCTGTCTCTGTCTCTGTCTCTGTCTCTGTCTCTGTCTCTGTCTCTGTCTCTGTCTCTGTCTCTGTCTCTGTCTCTGTCTCTGTCTCTGTCTCTGTCTCTGTCTCTGTCTCTGTCTCTGTCTCTGTCTCTGTCTCTGTCTCTGTCTCTGTCTCTGTCTCTGTCTCTGTCTCTGTCTCTGTCTCTGTCTCTGTCTCTGTCTCTGTCTCTGTCTCTGTCTCTGTCTCTGTCTCTGTCTCTGTCTCTGTCTCTGTCTCTGTCTCTGTCTCTGTCTCTGTCTCTGTCTCTGTCTCTGTCTCTGTCTCTGTCTCTGTCTCTGTCTCTGTCTCTGTCTCTGTCTCTGTCTCTGTCTCTGTCTCTGTCTCTGTCTCTGTCTCTGTCTCTGTCTCTGTCTCTGTCTCTGTCTCTGTCTCTGTCTCTGTCTCTGTCTCTGTCTCTGTCTCTGTCTCTGTCTCTGTCTCTGTCTCTGTCTCTGTCTCTGTCTCTGTCTCTGTCTCTGTCTCTGTCTCTGTCTCTGTCTCTGTCTCTGTCTCTGTCTCTGTCTCTGTCTCTGTCTCTGTCTCTGTCTCTGTCTCTGTCTCTGTCTCTGTCTCTGTCTCTGTCTCTGTCTCTGTCTCTGTCTCTGT
>OZ012707.1:46604154-46837067 GCA_963942595.1 Cylloceria caligata | reverse complement strand
TTTTATTGTGTTAAAAGACTGCTCATTGTGTGAATTCAGATCATTACTGTTTTAATCATCTATCTGTGCTCCAATAAACTTTGTTTAACTGTTTTAATATACATAGTGCATCTATCTGTGCTCCAATAAACTTTGTTTAACTGTTTTAATATACATAGTGCATCTATATGTGTTCCAATAAACTTTATTTATAAAAAAATACCCTTTCATCACCGTCCTCCAATCCCGAGCCAGCACATTCCGGCTCAAAATTGAAAAAATAAAATATTATTCCTTCGTTGCGTCCCTTCGTTAAAATCCAGGACGTAACAACAACCCATATTGAATTAATGATTTTCCCAGTTGTAACCGGGTAATAGAAGAAAGATCAGTATACCAGGATTAATTTCCTTTTCCTTCTGAGATTATATAAGTAAGTCTCTCGTAAAATATTGGAATCTATAGTAAAAATACCTTCATATATATGTTGGAAAATTAGCTGACGTACGGCGATCGATATTCGCCGTGCGTCGACCTGTTGCTGCTGGGTGTTGTGCTGCGATCGGCTGTCGCGAAGATAGCCGAGGCAGCGCTTCGCAGGCATGCTACTCAAGCGAGAGGCTGTCTCTCTCGCTTTACTTCAGCGTCTCACAATGACGTTTTTGTACTACTCAGCCATCTTGAAGATTTTGACACTTCTCGTGAAAACCGCTTGGACAGTTCGAACACTCTGCTCTCACCTCGGACAATTTTCACTGATTTCTCAGGATCTACTCAACGTATTCGTGCTCAACAGGACTCAAAACACGGTAAGAGTGCACCGTTACAATTTACATAAATTCAATGACGGTGAGGTGGGGAACTCTCAATTGTGCATCCTCATAAGTCTCATCTCGTGACGTGCTCTGCGGCGCGGGCTGCACCATGTTTCACCTCAAAAACTACAGCACGCAATTAATATAATTGTATGTACTTCCCACTTAAATTCACTCAGAGTTTATTGGTACCATCATTTCTCATTTGTGCATCCTCATAAATCTCATCTCCTGGCGTGCTCTGCAGCACGGGCTGCACCACGTTCACCCCCCCTCCCGTCCCATAAATTCATTTGTGCTATTTTTTATATATTTTTTTTGTAGTGTGACAGTCGACGGTAGATTAAATCATTTTTTCTGCCTACATCTTTTGGTCTGGTTATTTCACACATGCCTTGAGTGAAAACTCATCCTTTTTCGGTATCTTTCAGATTCAATCCACCAACACCACAGGAATTCTCAACAATATATATATCATATATACCAGGTCTATAAATATGAAACCGGAATTTTTGTATAGGAAATACACGTTTATTGTATGAAAATGATAAAAAATATTTTATTCGAAATATTTTTTTGAGGCAAACCAGTCATCGAGCCATTTTCGTACATTTTTGTAAGAAGTAAAGCGCTGCTCAGCAAGTGCGTGTCCCATCGATGCAAATAACTAGTAATCGGACGGAGCCAAGTCTGGTGAGTAAGCCGCATACGAAAGTATTTCCCAACTAAACGCCTCAATCATCAATGAGCCTCAATCGCCTCAATCACCAATCAAGTTTCCTTGACCAGTTTTGCTGTGTGTGATCGTGCATTATCATGAAGCAAAATCACTTTGTGTTGCCTTTTTTGATATTCTGGTCGTTTTTCACGCAAAGCTTGATTCAAATCGATCATTTGTTGTCGGTAGCGTTCAGTATTAACGGTTTCGCCAGGTTTTAGCAGCTCATAATAGATCACACCCTCCTGATCCCACCAAACACAGAGCATTGTCTTCCGTCCATAGAGATTTGACCTTGCAGTCGGTGTCGATGGTTCGCCTGGAGTTACCCATGATCTTTTACGCTTAGGATTCTCAAAATATATCCACTTTTCATCGCCAGTCACAATTCGATGGAGAAATGACTTCCTTTTGTACCTAGCGAGCAGCATTTCGCAAGTGGTTTTTCGGTTTTCCTGCTGTCTTTCATTCAGTTCATGTGGAACCCATTTTCCCATCTTCTGGATTTTTCCTATGGCTTTCAAACGTATTGTAACGTGGCAGAATATTCGGGCTGCGTCCTCCTCGCTCGACGGCTACCAGCACGATCGCTCTGGGCTGTAGGGGATAATTTTCGTATTTTATTTGTTCTTTTTTTTTATTTTTTTTTTTTGTATTTTTTTTATATATAATGCGGTCGATACGGCCGAGGGATGGAGAGGGGGTACGAGGGAGAGGAGAGCAATGTGACAACTTCGGGAACTTCGGACCGATCTTTTATGTTTTTCTTGGTAGGAATATGCCACTTTCCCGACGACGCACCAAATAGTACGCGGCCTTCCATCCTTAGCTGCCGTCGACTCACGGGAATCTCTATATCTCCGAGAGTCATCTGCTAGGCTACGCAACGTTGACATTATCTGTCGCTAAGTAATCCATCATCCAGCTGAGGCGCTAGTCGCGGTAATCGTGCGACACCGGTTCCCCCAATTAACCGAGTTTAGCGGGTTAAGTGAGGATCATAGTTCACGGGCACGCGTGCCGGCAGGACCTCGGGGCTTTTTTCCCGGTGATCGTCGAGTAAGGAGGACGTAATTCTCTGTCTCCTCTTTAGTGGTCCCGTACAACCATTGGCAACATTTGGGAAGATCACTATCGACCGATCCGTCTACCCAAAATTTGTATTCGATCCTCTCTATTATCTGGACCCGAGGATTCAGGCCGGAAAGACACTCGAGATTTCCCGAAAATCGAGGAACAGCACATCAGCGTCGTCCCGGTGAGCTCTCTTCCCTTCTACGGTCTTTCGTTAATATTTTATTATTTTATCATTTGATTTGTTTATTCTAAATTTATTCGAGCTTGGTCACTTTCGTTAATATTTTATTACTCTATCATTTGATTTGTTTATTCTAAATTTATTCGAGCTTGGTCACCCCTGCGGCTCTGGTACACTGCGTGCAGAGTGTTAATTTGTATTGGGAATCACGGCGTTTAATAAATGTAATCTCGAGATCGTTTAACGTGTAGAAACCGGGGAAAAGTCACTTTATTAATTGTTTTTTTAATTAAATCGTGCGCGAGTTAGGCCGTTATCACGAAGTGTGTTGGTTTGTGTGGGATTGGAACGGGATAGACCGCGTCACGGATTTTAACGAATTATGGGTTTTGGATTTACGTGATTTGGTTTGGGTTTCCTTTCGTTGCGATCTAGAAGGTCGTGCGCGCGTTAGTACGTCGTCCTGTTGTGAATTTGCTGTAGGAGGGACTTGCACGTTCTAGACCGCGTCGCGTATCGTTCACATTAATCGGCGTTACTCTGTCTGATTTATTTACTTGTTTATTGATTTATTTATTATTTATTATTTATTATTTTTGGACTGTGTGTGACCGATATCGTAGATATGTCCGAGACGTATCTCGCGTAGTTGGATTGCGTTTCATTATATTTTATTCAACAAACTAATTATCGATTCATATTATTATTCTGATGTTAATTATTTCATTATTATTTTTTTTTTTTTGTTATTATTTAATTATTAGTCGTCATTTATTCATTATTTTATATTTTATGAACCGCGGAGAATCTCTGTGGATCGGCTTTTACACGGCATATAAATTTCGATATTGTAATAGCAAGCCGTGGGTAGCTTCACGTACGTGACCTCCCGACATCCCGTTGTTTTGGTTTTGTGGAATGTGTAAGGGATTAGCTCGGGATAGGCCGTGTCGCGAACCAAGAGCAAAGACTACCGAGTATGAAAATTGGTCCAGGAATATTATTCGAAATTAGAAGCAAGCGAGATAGGCTATACGACATATACAGTGTATGGGAGTGAGAGAGAGAGAGAACAGGATAACTGCTACCGCCGAATTAAAGATTAAAATTAAGATATCTAACTAGATCTGGAAAATTGTTTAAAAGGAGAGACTACTTTTACGGGACATTTTATTTGAATTCGAAATTGATGTTTATTGGAAATAATATCTGTTCGCCAGAAATAAAGAAGTTTGTAAGTCCCGTACCTGCTGTTGTTGTTTAAATTATTTACTGTTATTATTTTATTTATTTACTTATTATTTATTTAGCTGACATCATTAATGGTTCTCGTTTGGTGTATTTATTGACCATATGTTATTATGGGATTTCGTTCATTAATTTTAATGACTCATTTTAATTAATTGATTTTATTCGTATTTTATTTTTGACTAATTAGTGACTTGACAGTCCGAACCACCCACTCTGCCTCGAACAGCTGTAGCTGGCCTGGGTTGAGGCTGGTCATCCAACTCGGTATTTTTTTCTTCCGGCGCGAAATCGCGTGGCGCCCATCTCGAAAGAGAAAAAAAAAAGGAAGGAAAAAATAACTTGAACTAGTCATTGGTAACGTGGTGCGTTGAGGCACAAATTTACGTTACAGTATGGAGACGGCTTCTTGTATCACATTTAATTGATCCGCGAGTTCTTGTTGCGTTTGAGCGTCATCCTCATCCAACAATGCTTGCAATTCGCTGTCTTCAAACTTTTTCGGTGGTCTTCCACGTTCTTCGTTTCTCACGTCAAAATCGCCACTTTTGAATTTTTTAAACCACTCAAAGCACTGTGATTTACCAAGAGCATGCTCACCGTAAGCTTCGACAAGCATTCGATGCGATTCTGCAGCAGTTTTCTTCAATTGGTAACAGAAAATCAATGCTGTCCGCAAATCGTAGTTACCAGGCACAAAATTCGACATGTTTAACGCTATTACAAACTATGCTGTTGTATGAAACATGTATTGTTGTAAGTTGAAAATCTTAGTCAGAGATGTCAACAAGGAAATGGCGCCAATGACGCGGTTTGACGGTAACTACATTGACAACTAGGGCCATCTATGGTCAAATTCCGGTTTCATATTTATAGACCTGGTATACAGGGTGCGCTATTTTTTATGTCGGTATGTGAACATTGAATAACTTTGACATTTATCAACCGATTAACTTGAGAAGACATGTTTTTGAAACGCCAATTCAGTACAATATTGCCGACAGGCCGTCCACGTCGCTTGGAATACGGCCAAACAGTCGCTCGAATGGTTGACACTGAATCTGATTTTTGGAAGCAAATTTAGATGACCGACGAGGCCCATTTCACATTCTCTAGCGCCGTTAACAAGCAAAATTGCCGCTTTTGAGGAACGGAGAATCCACACGCAATCCATGAAACACTATTGCATGATCAAAAAGTGACTGTTTGGGCGAGCGTTTGCGCCAATACCATGATTGGGCCATTTTTCTTTAGAGAAGGCGAAACAGTCGATGGGAATCGATATCGGTGGATGTTGGCTCATTATGTCTGCCCACAAATGTGTGAAAAAGGTCTGGACGGTTACTGGTTTCAACAAGACGGTGCGCCATGCCACACTGCAAATCAAACAATGCAGTTTCAGCAACGAAAATTCCCTGGACGCGTGATGTCAAAAAATGGCTATATTGACTGGCCACCCAGATCTCTATATTTGACCCCTCCAGACTTCTTTTTGTGGGGTTATTTGGAGAGCAAAGTGTACGCCAACAAGCCTCAGACCATTAACGAGTTTAAGGCAAACATTCGTGCCAAAATCATCGCTATACCGCCAGAGATGCTCGAAAAAGTGATGGAAAACGCAGCAAAAAAGGGCACATTTTGCTTTGGCCAATAAAGACGGCCATTTGATTGATGTTGTATTCAAAAACTAGTCCAAATAAATAGTTAAGGACCAAATTAAATAAAAATAACACATATATGGAAATCGGTTGTTTTTTTTTAAAAGTAATTCCATGTTTATATATCAACATAAAAGATGGCGTACCCTGTATATATTGGGTCTGGAAAAAAGTTCGTGGCGTTTTTTTTAGTAAAATTCAACTGGTTTTCGTATAGTGTGAAGATGAATTTATTTAAACCAAATATGCTCCGTTGTTATCGACAATATTTCGCCATTTTTCGGGTAGAGCCATGATGCCATCGGTGAAGAACTTCTGTGGCTTCTGGTTGAAAAACTGAATCAAGTGGTTTTCACAGGCTTCTTTTGAAAGCAGCTTAATTCCATTGAGATAGTTCTTCAGAGATCGGAATAAGTGATAATCAGAGGGTGCTGATTGTTTGGACTATACGGTGGATGCATCAAAACTTCCCAACCAAGCTCTCGCCATTTTTGACGGGTCATCAAAGAAGTGTGTGGTCGGGCGTTGTCATGATGGAAGACAACACCTTTGGTATTAATCAATTCGGTCCGTTTTCTTTCAATTGCTTGGCGTAATCTCTCTAGTTGTCCACAGTAGAGTTGAGAATCAATTGTCTGACCAACTGGAAGTAGCTCATGGTGGACGATTCCCTTCCAGTCCCACCACACACATAACATCACCTTCTTCGCTGTCAATCCTGGCTTCGCGAACGCTTGTGGCGGCTCACCATCCCTTGTCCACGATCTTTTACGCTTCCGATTGTCGTACGTGATCCATTTTTCATCACCGGTTATGACACGTTTCAGAAATGGCTCGATTTCATTGCGTTTCAGCAGCGCATCGCAGATGTGAATTCGGTCTATCATGTTTTTCGCGCTCAACGCATGAGGAACCCATATATCGAGCTTCTTTTTGTAGCCAACTTTGTGTAAATGGTTCAAAACAGTTTTGTGGTCAATGCCTAGCTCCATACCAATATCGACAATGCTGATATGCTTATCTTGCTGGACTTTTTCAAGAATTTCATCAGCTTTCTCAGTGAGTGGAAGACCAGAGCGTGACTCATCTTTCACATTAAAGTTACCAGAACGAAAGCGAGCAAACCATTTCCACGCAGCGGATTTTAATAAAGTACCGTCGCCGTACACAGCACACATTTTTTCACAAGCCTGTGTCACCTTTCCAACGAGCGTTTAGTGGTGTCGCTGCGATCTGTGTTTCCTAACTTATTTGCAATTGATGCCATCTATCGGGAAGAACGCCACGAACTTTTTCCCAGACCCTATATACAGAATATGTTATGCATATATAGAAAAGATAAAGGAAATATTAGGATTATTTTACAGTCAAATAGCGAAAAATAGACGAAACGAGAAAGAAAAGAAACTGTAACATGTTCCAATAAAGCTTCGCCTGCAGGAAGGCGAGGCTGGCCGACTCTCCACGCTACGATAAACGCATTGGCGCGGGGGCTGAACAGCGATCTAGCTGACTTGCGTACGGACGAAATATACGAGTAACCGAGTCGGGCGAGTCGCTCTGAAGACAAATACTATCTCTCTCTCTTTGTCTCGTTTCTATGACACGAGAATAATTGTCTTGCTAACAGGTTATTTAAGAAAAGGGCCGAAACGATAAGTAGAGTAATTACTAATTAACCGAACAGCCAATAACGACTAGAATAAGCCATAATTCATCAAAAATAGTCATACTAATAAGAGATTAACGCAAACATTGGCTTACGTACGATAACGCAAGTTAACTACAAAATCTGTAACAAAATTATTAGTAGTGGTTTAATGCGAATCATTTAGTTAATCTCCGTACAAACGCTGAAATATGTAGACACTACCATAGACACATGCACATAGAAGCGAGCATAAGGATATTACCTAGGCTAAGAAACTCTATCGAAAGAGGGCCAAGAAGCGGGGTGGTAAAAATCACCGCACTTTAAGGCGGAAAACGACTCGAGCGCATTCCCTCACCTAATCGCTTGGTCCTCTGTGCATCACGTCGCGCGGACAAATCAGAGCGCGACATACCGATGCACTTGCATAGAACTACTGCTCTGCATCTCGGGAAGCTACGCTGCGGGGTAAGGGGAATGAGTATGTGTAGGTTGATATAGACCACAGGGAAATTCTTATAATCAGGATGGGGATTTATCCCTTCTTTTCTTTTAACGCGCTTGACGACAGGAATCTTGAGGCTCAGGAGCCCTATAAAAGGCCCCGAAAATCGGCCGGAAACACTTTTTTTACGGGGAGCAAGTAGTACAGTTTCACAGTTCGACAGTTTTTCACGCCGGCATAGTTTCACAGAGTACAGTTTCAAGTAGTACAGAGTCCGAGTAAAGAGTACTGAACAAAGAGTACAGAATACAGAGATCGGCAGTACTTATTATTATTAACGCGTGCGAAATCGGGAATATCGAACGTGCAACACACGACTAGTGAACTCATGTAGTTTTATTTCAATAAAGAATTATTAATATGCACCAACGTATACGTACAATCTTGAGTTTGTCTGACTTCACCAGTTTACGTCCAACCAACGTTCAACAGCAATAACCACAGCAATAAAGAACCGTAAGTACAATTATCTTTTACCAAATAAAGTGAAATCTCGCTCCACGCGAAACTGTCATTCAAGTCCACCCCATTATTCGTGAAGTGATTATCCCCAACAAAGAACAAAACACACTCCAGCCCTATCTCGAGTAATTTTCCGCGAGGTTAGACTCAAAAACGGGCTTGCGTCTTCGGTATTTTCTCGTCGGGTGTGGTAAAGTTCAGTTTTCGCACCTACCACGCACACACTCAACTCATGCACGCACTACCCTCATCAACCACATGACACATCGCGTCATGTGGTATAGCTCGACATACTAAGTGCGAGTCCATCGACTCGCTATCCGTCGACAGCGTAGTAATACTCAAGTGATACAAATTCACTGCGCAGAGCACTATATTTATTGCTATTTATATGTTTTAATCAGTCTGACTAGTCGCTCACTCTGCGCACTGGTTAATTTCTCTCATAGTGCTTTGTCGCATCAGTTAGTTTTTATCTTAGAATTCTTAATCTTTTTTCGGAACATTATCAAATATTTCTAATTTACTCACACTCATTATCATAACATTTTTTGGTCCTTCGAGCCGGATCTAATTTACTTTCAATCATTCTCATACACTCTATGAGGAAGCAAAACATGCACTTTTCTGTAAAATTATTTTTTTTAAATGTAATGATCCTCGTTTTTGTTATCTTTTGAGTATTGAGTACTTTTACCTAAGGAGTCGTATAGACTTAGACTTCTAGGTTCTAAGGAATTTTTTTTATCGTAGATGACCATATGTTAATATCGCTGTCAACGCTAGAATAATAATAGCACTTTTGGGAGGGTCAGTGACTGGAAATAAGAGGAGTGATAAATAGAAGCGAAATTTTGAAGTGAAAGGCCGGACTAATATGTTTTCTAACGTTACGTTAGGAAACATGGAGAGAAAGAGGGAGAGAGAGAGAGTGAGAGAAAGAGAGAGAGACAGAGCAAAATATCAGGTGTACAACTATGAAATGCGGATTTCAGACAACAGATGGCACGCGAATGCAATTTGTGCTATAAAGGTTTCACACTGCGCCATTTTGTTGTGCCATCAACAAGTGTCAGACGCGCATGAGTGATAAATTGGAAAATTGTGTGCATAGTGTTGTGTTGTTGTGTTCAATATGTCGAAATTTATACCGAACAAAGAGCATTCGCGGACAGCATTAATTTTTTGTTTTCATTTGAAAAAAACTGCTGTTGAATCATACCGATTACTCCGAGAAGCTTATGGTGAATATGCTCCATCGCAAGATACATGTGAGCGATGGTTTCGGCGTTTCAAAAGTGGTGACGGCAAGACCGAATCGCTTTGGTAGAAAGACGATGCTCTGTGTTTGGTGGGACCAGAGGGACGTGGTCTATTATGAGCTCTTAAAACCTGGGGAAACGGTTAATACTAAACATTACCAACAATAATTGCCCGATTTGAACCGTTCGCTGCTTGAAAAAAAGGCCAGAATACCCAAAGAGGCAACACAAAGTCATTTTTCTTCATGACAATCCTCCATCACATACGGCAAAACCGATTCGCGACACGTTGGAAGCACTCAGCTGGGAAGTTCTACCCCATGCGGCTTACTCACCAGACTTGGCTCCTTCCGATTACCACTTGTGTGCATCGATGAATCACGCACTTGCTGAGCAGCGCTTTGGTTCGTACGAAGATGTGAAAAAATGGCTCGATGAATCGTTCACAGCAAAAGGGGAAGATTTTTACTGGCATGGTATTTACAAATTGCCCGAAAAATGGGAAAAATGTATAACAAGCGATGGAGCATACTTTGAATAAAGCACTTTTTATCATTCTTCTGAATTTAATATTTTTTTTTTAGTAAAAAAATCCGCACTTCATACTTGTACACCTGGTATACAGATGAATGCGATGGAGGAAGGTAGGCAGGGTTACACGCATACGCGTTTTGATCGAGAAAAGGCAAAGGTGCTATGCACAGTTAGCTGTGATGATCCTACGCCTCGTTTCTAAAGTGTATGCTAAACCATGGTGATTATGGATAGAACATGGTTGTTTATAAATAGAAAAAGAAGGGCGAAGACAGGACGGATACAAGAACACAACAGCGACAGAGAGATGTCGTGGCCGTGCGCAGGAAGGATTTGTATAGTTGTTTCATGTTATTCGTAAGTAAAATATGTTTACTAATTATGCACAGTTATATGCACTATGTCAATGTAAGTTATGCGTAATGAAATAGTATATGTTTTATGCTGTTCTGCAGATGTCGTTATACTCAAGACCTCTACAGAGCAAACTCAACAGAGCTGCACACGAAGAAATGTGCTACCAGTGACGAAACCAGCAAAAGCTGTCGCGGAGGAATTAACAATTCGGCGCGCGAAGAAAGCTTTCATCATGTATTTCATATACCGCTCGTTGCTAATATACAGTCACGTACATCATACTGCTCTTGGACAGGGAGAAAATAAAACACCACTGACTCTCGGTGGTGACTTTAACATACGAGTATATTTCGCATCGAAGGATTCGTTACCACTACTCAACGACCTCCGCGAAAAATTCGATCTGCATATGAATAACGATCCCAATGTCGAAACAACGAAGTCCGGGACCCGATGATAGATCATATTTTTTCGCGATATTTGGAAAACGTTGATTCAAGAACATGTGTATCCTACTTTAGTTGCTATAGGTATGTAGTGTCTGCTTTACCGATTGTAGCTCTACCCGACGAAATGGTGGAAATCGAATAAATAAATTTAATTATGTTGATATTATATTCAAGGTCGTATTTTTATAATATATATATGTTCAGTTTTCGCACCTATCACGCATACACTCAACTCGTGTACGCACTACACTCACAACCATATGACGCCTCGCATCATGTGACTCTAGCTCACTCACTCTAGCTCACTCACTAGCATACGGTGACTCTAGCTCACTAGCCCGTCGTGTGGCTTCACGTCAGAGCTCTACATCAGACCACCTCATCAAGATCATCCACACGAATCAACGAGCCAACTCACCAACCTGAGAATTTAATCAACATCAGTGCATCAACACACAGGCCAGACCTAATCAATTGCATATTTCTTTGTTCAATCACCAGATATTATTTAAATATTGTTATCTGATTCAATTAATATTGATTTATTCTTTTTAAATAGTGAGTGCATTTAATTTAGCAAACTTGACACCAGGATCCTTAATATTATTATTCGCAGCTGTCACTCGACGTACTAAGTGCGAATGCATCGACCTACTATCCGTCGACAGCGTAGTAATACTCAGTTAATACAGTTTCACTGCACAAAGCACTACATTCATTGATATTTAATATGTTTTACTCATTCTGACTAGGCGCCCACTCTGCGCACTTGTCAATTTTTGAAGTGAAACTTCTTTAGTCGCGGTAGGGCAGTAAATTCGTTCGAACCGGACGACGAAAATGCGTGACCCCGTGAGGGGAAGCCCTTCTCCTCTAACAGGCAGCTGAGAGGGAAGAGTGGGAGCGTCGCTTCTACCCTCTCTCGACAGAGATACTAGAAGCGACTCTCCCACTTCATCATACATACTCTACGCACATGCGCAGTGTGTAGTGTGTGTATACGTGACATGAGTCCCGTTTCTCCGACTCCAACTAGCAGTTGCGTAGAAAGAGAGAGAGAATCATTTCTACTCTCTTCTTTGCATACAGCAGTCACACTCTATGCGCATGCGCCTGGCGTACTGTGTTAGTACGTAGCGTAAGGAACTGGTAGACGCTTGCGTAATAGACTAAATACGCGTGAATTTTCATCAGTTTATAATTTTCATTTTGAGATAAGTGAAATAAAAAATGAGTAAAATGAAGAAAAAGACAAGTGCGGAAAAAATGCGAGCCTTTAAGCAACGACAAAAGCAAATAAACTACTCAAAAAGCGCCAAAAACTCATGCAGAAAGAGACAGAGGGTATCGAGCCAGGTGGAAGGCGTTTAAAGAAAACGGTAGACTACGGTCGATGGGTGACGATACAGTAAGTGATATAGAGGATTTAAATGCCACTGACTCAGGAGTAGCGTCTACAAGTGAACATACACGTGGTATGAGAGATCAACGGAAAGAACCTGATACAGTGGAGCCATCAACATCTGGAAATAGACCTACAAAGAAGATTACGACAGAATCCCAATGATTATGGGTGGTGATTTCAACATCAACTTCAACTCAGACGAAGCTAAACCTTTGATAAAATGTTTTGATGACAAATTCAACTTACAATTGAACACTGACAGAACTCAGTCTACAACCAGATCAGGCACTACCATCGATGCAGTATTCTCTCGTTATCTAGAAAATTTACAGTCGAAATTATTTGTATCTTACTTCAGCTATCATAAACCGATTATTTCTGTATTAGATTTTGATTTAATGGAAATTAAGTAATACATTTTTTTTAATTTAATATAATCAAGAGCGATTTTTACTAATTGAATCCCACATAACCATATCCTAATCCTAAAAATAAACAATAATCGACAACAAATACAAAAAGCAATGCATAAAATGGACTTCATCTCTAACCTAAGAAGTTTCACTTCTAACGCATGGCGTTCCACGCACCCTTTTTTTATAGTGCTTTTTCGCACCAGTTAGTTTTAATCACAGAATTCTTAATCATTTTTTTGGAACGTTATCAAACATTTCTAATTTACTCTCAATCATTATCATACAATATACTATAATATAAAAACTTAATCACTTTTACATTACTCTATCTTTCTCCCCAAAGATCAATGGCATTACTATTTGTTATAAATTAATACCTATGAAGACCGCAAAAGTGGTTTAACAAAAGAGAGAGTAATTTTTCGTAACATTCGATAACTTCCCAATCTTATAAAATTTCAACAATTTGATTCTCCAAATCACTCAAGCCGAATTCAATACCAATCATTACTATACTGAGAACCAATTGTAGTCCAAACAAGTTTATTTGAGCAGAACGATTTTCCCCTATAGCTTTGTTCAGTTTACGCGCCATCACGCACACACTTAACTCATGCACGCACTACACTCGCAACCATATGACGCTTCGCGTCATGTGATATTGCTCACAGACATACTATATCGATTTATCGACCCAGCACACTCAAGCGCATTGTCCATCAGCTCGCATCCACGATCGAAGCTCACTGAAGCGGCCAACATCTTAGAATTCTTAATCATTTTTTTATCAAACATTTCTAATTTACTTTCAATTGTTTTCATTCATTTTTTAGTCCTTCGAGCCGGATCTAATTTACTCACACTCATTCTCATACAAGCTTACAAATTGTAAGAGCTAGTGAGCAAGCAGACGATTTTGACAGCAATAAAAGTCGTGAAATCTTAACGTCTGCAAGCATTATACCAAAAATTGAAACAAACAAGGAGAAATGACGATGAGCTAACACACCATACATACATTTTTTTCTAAATGTGTTTGTTGAATGTTTTCGAACATTCCGAATATAATGGCATGGAAATCTAACAGAAGAACAAATTTCATTATAGCGAAGGTTCCTCTATGAGAAAATAATATGTGCTTAACGTTGACCAAAATTAATTAAAACGTTCACAAGATCAAAAAATCTTTACTTGAATGGACTCAACATTAATGATGTCAGATATGCTGCAAACTGACGAAGGGTATTTAAACGATAGAACGGTAGAACTCGCGAATGAGCAAGATCTACCGTTAACAAAGCTACAAATTAACATTGAAAAATGAACATTTTTAACTCACCTCAGTGTTACGAATACATCGATTTCTTCACCCAACGGTTTCTTGTTAAATTCCGTGAAGACTCGAATACTCATCGGTTGACTCGGTACACTCTGAGGCGATCTTAGCATCATGCGCGAATGCGTAGATGTGCCCCAATACGTAAACGCCTTGACGGTCACCTCGAGTATCGAGTAAGGTAGTATTTGGTCGGAGTTATTGTAAGGCATCGACGTCTCAGTTGTTATTTCCGAGTTCGAATTGGTGTTTATGTAATCCGTAAATTTAACTTCGTAGAATACAGTTCCGTAGTTTAAATTAGTAACGGGATCCCAGGAAACGCTGAAATTACGCCAAGTTCCCGTGACTCTTATGCTGTCGAGCTCGACGGCATTTGGTAAAACGCTGATTGTATTAGACGTAAAATTTCCAGGATATTGGTGAAGTGCGGGGTCCATTATGGCGACCATATGCAAGCCAATCAAAGAAATTCCATTTATGATTGCGGTATTTTGTCCTGATAAATCACCAATCACTGTATTTCTATAATCTTGGAGCCACAGCAAGTGTTCGGAAAAATAACACAAAGGGCCTTGCATATTTGGATGTTGTAGTGTTGATACCTACGAAACGTATGAATGTTCAATCAATGAATATATTTCGATTTCCCCTATTATTAGAGAGGTTTATTTTTTTTCGCAATGTTTCAACGCTAGGAAACCAAATTCTGTTTGACGTCTTTATTGTTATTGACCATTTTTATAAAGAGAATGTACGGGATTTAGTCGATACACTTGGATTAATAAACACAATTAGTCTTCGAATCTCTTGTTGAGAATAGCATTGAATAAAGATAAGAATAACAATGAACAAGTTTGTTTTTTGAATTCACAAAATGTATATCTCCAATTTAACTGGTCGTATTACACAAAATTGATATATGAAATCGCCGTAGTTTTGACGAAGTAAAAAATATTTGGACTGGTCGGAGCTCCAGATACATACTAGTATTATAAGAAAGATATAGAAATGAAGTACCTGAAAAAAAGTTCCTGGAAAAAAATACCCAGAATAAGATCGCCGGAAACCCAGTCACCAGAAAAAAATGTAACCGGAAATCAATCAACGGAAGAAAAGTGACCAGATACACATACATAGACACGCGACCATAGGAGGAGTCTGGAACCCCTACGTGGCGTGTCTCGAGGTACCAGGTCTGGGAATGCTAACTCGAGAAAGAGGGTAAGGCCAAAATAAAATAATCCTCGCAAACCAAGTAAACCAAGGAGAGGAATCCCGAATACGAACCACCGATAGACGGTGTGACTATTAGGAAAAATGCTATGGTGCAAGTAATCAGAGTACCTCTGGTCCCAGTACCAGCGTATGCCAGGGTGAGAAAGCAGGCCTCAAAATGTTGTTATGAAATGGCTACAATGTAGAAGCAAATAGTACTGCAGAACTGCGTTACGCGGCTTTCATGATAGTTATAACTACGAGTGAGCAGCTAGGCCGAACCCAGGATAATAGCCAGAGAAAAGGTTAAGCTGACTTTAAACGGCTAGCACAAAAATAAAAGATTTGACCGAGTGCGAGAGTGAGAACAACGTTCAAGAAGAGGTCCCATTTTCTTACGCATGTTTTCTATCTTTGCTTGATTCGGCTTTCCATTCAGCTTAGCCGCTAATTTCTTTCGCCTTGACTACTCGCGCTTACGATCATAAATTTTCATACTTTTCTTCGCCCCATCGATCATCCACGAATTATACAAAATTTACCTGTCTGCTTCATCATCTGGATCACCGTCAATAATATATTGGATCAGAGCCTCATCTTTTACATAACCTTGATTTGCCATCGTACCTATGTATAGCCTGCACATGACGCGAAGTGTCATTTGCTTGACGCTTGCGTTGTTGCAATTGATCATGGACAGTCGGGCTGTTGACGTCTATTTCAAATTTCTGAACGAGACAACTTTTGAGAGCGATCCACGATGTCAGACCTCACTGCAAAGCAATAAATTGTTTTGCAGTGAAACTGTCTGCCGATCACTCTATTGCAACGAGGCGCCGATGTCTTTGAACTCCTCATTCTATTTGTAAATAGTCATGTTATCATCACCGGTAAAAACAGGGATACTCCCTTCTATATCCTTAATGATGAATGTGCTTGCCATTTGGTCAGTCCGATTTTGCTCTTAAACTTCTTCATTTTCATCGTTTTACTCGTTTAATTCCTGGTCTCGAACTCGCCGTCCGCTGTGTTTTTGTGCTGGTACCTTATCTCGTCTTCGCCATCGGTGATCCGTATATTCCGATGACTATGTGGTGCATTACCGCGTGCCTCGAATTTTCTCTGTTTTTTGATTGTTTACTTTCTCGTATTCATAGCGATTTTCAGCTGAATTTCTTGTTCTGCCCACTCAACCTCTCACTCGTCTACATCTTCCCCTAGTGCTTCTTGAAATCAATGTAGCAGATCCTTCTTTTTATCTACTATCGATAAGTTTATCTTCTGCAGTTCAACTCAAAGTTACTGTGCTGTATTTGTGAGTCCACCAGAAGTGTGTACTCTTCTTTCAACATGGCGACGTTTGTGCTCTTTTCGCGCTCGTTGTTGTTCGACACGTCGCTGCTTCGCATGATTTAATTTTGAGAGTACTCAATGCGATTTACGCACACTATCGTGCTACTGCAACTCGATCTCCCTATGATACCCGCGACTTACACATGTTTTTCCTGCACACACACTACAGTCGGCTAAGGCTACATTCTGTAACGTCTGCCGCATCAAGGACTCTATCGAAAACGTACTTAATTTAAAATAATGCGGCACGTAACGATATTTATGGTATACACCGATTTGTACGCTGGATAACCAAAATGTTCATGACGTATATCTCAACTTTTACTGTTTGACTAACTAATTAGAAGCAACGCGATGCGTTCGTTATTGGCCACAACCATTTGCAGCGACTTCCCTATCACACAACTTCTTGACTTTGCCATTTTTCTTGACTTTACCGATTTAAGAAATCAACTTATATGGTATTAAAACAATTAACTTCTTTTTCTCTCTCGACCTTTTTTGGTCACGTGAGCCCTAGATACTGACGTTATCTTTAGACGTGGGACTCACCCCTATATATATAGTTGTTATACCTGATCAATCGTATTAATCGACAAGTTCTAGATACTGGTTGAGCAGCTAGTGGCCAAAACGTGGCGTCGGAAACCTCTAGCTATAGCAAGGGATTTTACTATCCCAGCCAACAAGTGGGGGAGCAGGCAGACAAATCCTACAGAGGAGACCGAAATCCTTTGTATAGTTCGACATATTCCTGGGGAATAACTGATCTAAACCGACATTCAGTAGGAGCGATGGAAGCTCGATCACCGATCTCACATTTTTAAGCGAAAGCCTTCACAAACAAGGCGCCAATAACAAAATCTGTGATTGCTCAGTCAGCGATGCGCACTAAGTATACCTCAGAGCTTCAACAGAATGATATGTAGAGGCGTGCGCACGCGATGAAATGCTAAGGCGTTTGATGAGGGGGCCTTCGTCACTATGATGGAATAGAACGGCGAACACATTGGATCATCAGAGGACACGACTTGGCAAATGATGTCCTTCATTACGGAAACCGCAAACACAACGACACAAATGACCGTCAGAACGACGGCATCATGGATCTCCGAAGACGTTCCCACTACAGAAGAAGACAGCAATACGAGAAATCTCGTGAAGAGTTTCAGTGACCCATTAAATCTAGCAAACGGAGAAGTGGGATGGAGCCATGTGTCAACGTTAATATTGATCCTTGAGGTAGGCCATTCAGGACCGTCATGATCAAGCTGATAAGCTCCTTTACATTTCACCACTCTTCTCACAGCAATATAAATCTATTGTACTTACAGCGTGTGACAGCTCGTATCTATCCAAGATGTGCGAACGATTGTAATGGAAGAATTGCTTGCGGCCTCCAAAAAAGTAAGCGAGGCAAGACATCTCACTTAGACGGCATCCTAGACTTTGCCATCTGGACGTCGATAAGAGCACACCCTGGTAATTTCTCCCTATAGGTGTACAATACATGCCTGCGTGGAGGAACTTTTCCGTCACAATGAAAGAAACAGCGACTGATGCTATTACCTAAGGGATAGAAGCCCCGCGAGAACCCGTCGTTTGACCGCCCAATATGTCTACTCAACAAAGCGAGAAAGATCCTCGAGTGTATTATATGCAGCCGCTTCGAGACAATGACCGAGGGAGGATAGGAACTTTCCGAAATCCAGTTCGTTTTAGAAAGGAATGATCGTTCGTGGATCGTGATGGACGCCATAAGCCTGGTTATCAATATAGCTCGTGAGGCCATCAAAAGCAAGCGGTAGATAAGGGGTACTAAGAAGTACTATTCGATTATGACCATCGTCGTTGAAAATGCCCTTACCTCGACAAAGTGGATCTGCATACTTAAAGCATTCCACTACTTAGGAGTTCCAACGTACCTGAGGCTAATACGGAGGGATTATCACGTTCTTCTTTAGGGACAGGACCTTGACGCACAACACTGACGATGGACCAAATGCCTATAAAGTGAAGAGGGCATTCCGCAAGGCTCGGTCCTAGGCCCCACGTGGTGGAACAATATGTACGAATGACGCATTTCTAAGGCTCTAGATATAAGAAGAAACAAAGGTTATCAGTTTCGTCGCCGATGTTGCTTTTATCATCGTCGCCAAGCACTTAGATGAGATAGTGCAAACCGCCATCGAGTCCATCGGAAGTATTTGGCATTGGATGTCAACGGTGGAACGTAAAACCTGACCTTTTTGACCTTTTTTCGGTGATATTCCTTTCGTTGACCTTTATTCCGACGACTGGTTTCAAGGAGTCTTTTTCAGGGTCGTTCTCATAATACAGTATAGTATAACGTACTGGTCATCTAATAACGTGCCGTGTATACATCGAGGCACCGCTACCACGCATTACTCACACCGAATAGACCGGCACGTCGGAGACAAAGTCCCGTGATTCGATTAGAAAAGCACGAATAAGGAAGCGCCATCTGAAACCGGTGAGAATTAAAGGTGGTTGAAAACCAACGACGAATTGTAAAAAGGACGAAGGCTATCGATGGGCTACAGGAGATGGGCTAAATGACCGCCACCAGATATAGTAATATCAAAAGTATAGGACAAACAGAGGGGATAATGGTATAAAAAGACCAGAAATTTGGCATTCCGGGAACACTTTTGTTCGCGGATCCCGCCAACGCAGAAGTCCAGCTACCAGGAAGGAAGACCAAATGAGCCATCGCTAGCTGCAGCCGCACTGGTACACGCGAAGCCCAGCTGTAACGTCAGACCTACACTAAACGGGTAGCTGCTGAGCCTATGCTGCGTTCAAGTCCACCAGAACCGCAGAGCCGTCAAAACAACAACAAAGCGGACTCACTTTGCTAGCCGAGGACAGACGATCCGGCAGGCTATCATATCCAACAGAATCGAGAGCCCACAGCAAACCATCCATTTAAAATGTGCCACCTAAATATACCAAGATAGCGTATGAATAAAAGATAATGGGTAGGACATAAATTACGGTATCTCAGGGGAAATATTAGATTCTATTAAATTCAACAAGGTTCGGCCCTGATATGTCAACCATCTGCGTATGCTCCAAGTGCATATCGCCGATGCCGGACTGCAGCGGCGGTCAGGTGGGCGAGCAAGTAGGTCTTCACGGAGATACCAGGCGGGACCTCTATTGCCACCAAACGTCCCGTAACGTAGGAATCGACCGACACTTATAATTTTACTCTACAGCAAATCATATCATAAAACATTTTTTAATTCTCCACCTCAGAGTACACGATTATAGGTGCATACAAGAGCCTGGGAATAACCAATTGTAAGGCGCGTGGTAGCCAGAATATCTGAAAAAAGGATCGAAGCCGTACAACTGGAAATTTATTTTTCACTCATGTATCGCACAATTAACAACATGTACTTTTGAATAAACCTTACTTTTACCTAATACTGAAGTCTATATTACTTTCCTCCCTACTCGAGTCCGAACAAAACCCTTTCAGGGTAATGTTAACGATCAATACCGTTATAATAGATAAAATAACGTTAAGCTTAAACCGGACTACCACAACATACATTGACTCAACACGACTAAAACAAAATGAAGAAAAACAACTATTATTATTATTTATAAATCGCATTTCTTTAAATATCCGGAAGCTGGAGCATGCGCAACTGTTAGGCTTGCAAAAGTGAAACACATGTACAATGATAGCAAGAGCATTCTCGCTATTCTTGCATGTCATTTGGCGAACAACTGTAGCAGTACATTTTTTCACATCTTGTAATTTTTATTTATATATATTTAAACGAGTGGATTTGATAAGGTTTAGAGTGTTCAAGAGTTAAACAGTTGAATCTTGTTACTTATCTGTACGTTCATTAGACTTCAATTGTAAATTCATAGAAATTACGGGTGAACGGATTTATTGTACGAATGACACCGACATATCTTGGAAATAATGAAGGAAGAAAGGAAGTATTGAATACTATATACAGACCTTTTCCGGTACAATTTTGTGACCCATCTGTATCTTTTCCGAAGTAGGCGCCCGATAGACGATAGATCCACTCTCGTAACTTCTTACAATCCAATATACATATTTATCCTCGGTATCCAACGTTAACCCCATGACCTGTTTTCCATTGAATATTTCATCCGAGTGATAGTATCGTCTATCCTGTCCATTGAGACGTGCAACTTCGACAGCGTGCCCAGTTGACCAATACAAATAAGCAGCTTGGGCATCGATCATCAATTCTTTCACAATCGCCAGGATCGACATTGGCTCTTGATGTGAGCCATTCAAGTTTGCCCTCGTTATCTGCAACGCGATGATGACAATAAACAGTTGTCAGCTGATTCATCCTGCTCCTGTGATCAGCACATAAATGAGACTTACGATCTGTTGCTTAGGATTTGCACAGTATAGTTTCTTCGATATCCAATCTACTGCAACGCTACCAACCGAATTGATATTCAAACGTGATTTTTCCTGAGTTGTTACATTATATTTGTACAGCACGGAGTTATTTCCGACGAGATATAAAGAATCCTGATACCAACTGACATCAACAATAAAATATTGACTCTCGGAGTCTCTCAAACTTTCTTTGTATATCAAGGTATCTACGTTTTCACCTGTAACATCACTTCGAAGCAATCCTTCATTCGCCGACCATAGAATGGCTGCGTGCGATCCATCCCTGGGTAGACACATTACATAAATGTGAAAAAAACATGGAAAAAATCAGAATATCGTTTTTCTCAAATTAACATTCAATGCGGTTATTACTTCAATGTTCGACCTCGAAATTCGGTGGACCACGGTCCTCTACCTGCACTCGTGTAAGCAGCAGCTTTTATGGTATATTTGGATTTTTCGCGCAAATTATGAACAGTGTGTGATGATCCAGCGATAGCTGTTTGATGAATGGCGTCGCCATTGGTTTCGTCCTTAATGTCGAGTTCGTACGACCAATTTTGCCAGGCACCCTTGCCTTGACCACCCAGCAAGTGCGGTGCCTGCCAAGAGACTCTAGCTCTTTCGGAACCTAATATTGCTTGAACCCCGGTCGGAGGATTCACTGGGACTGGAACTGGTTGACTGGCATCCATCAACATACTTACGCTGACAAATGAAATGTCAGATCTAGAAGAGTAAACCATCATGAATATACAAAACTATTATCAGTTGGGAACTAAGTGCATATAAGTGACGGAGTAGAGTTCGATTTTTAAGTATGTTTCATTGTTATTTATCATATTAATTTTATGTAAGGATCGCTATTCGCCTTTTATTTTCAAACAGAAATGCATATCTCATGCACACACTAAGATTTCATGCTGCTCAGGCGCCACATGCCCTCGCACCCATAAGCACCAAACAAGCCAGGACTTCATATCATTGACTTCTCCTATCCGTATTATTGACCCCTTCCATTGCCCCTATAATAAATGCTTCTCTCTTTTTCTATCATTGACTGCCTATCCTGCTTCTTCTCATCGACCCTTTCTCGTGACTCCAGAATTCCCCCCCCCTGTTTCTTACCATAACAATGATTAATAATAGGGGCAGGGATCCATAATAGAGCTTCGGTCTCCTGCGCACTCCGCACGCTAGTCCCCTTCATAGGCGTTGTTCGTTTCTCTACTGATCGTCTTTTATTATCCCTTACGATCGCCTTTTATTTACTGCAAGATAATTTTTTGTTTTCCCTTCCCGATTGTAAATCGCAAGTTTTCGCCCAAGCAGCATTCCTTTTCTCTCCGATTGCGTTTTATTTACCTAGCGTTCGTGTTCTGATTTCCACTCACAATTGTGTTTTGACTTATATGGTTGATTGAAACATCGGATGTATGTTTGTGTGAGTGCGTGCGTGTGAATGTGTGACTTATCGAAAATGTCAACTCTCCGTATCCCGAAAGACACTCAACCGATGAACTGAAATGAACTAATACTAGTGAAGTTCGATGAAAGGGTTTGCACTTCAGAGCAATTAAAATGGTTCAAGTGTCGCTTGCATCTCGGTTTAAAATGCTCGACGAAGCTTAGGTGAAACTTTACACATGTACGTAACAACGTTCAAAAATATGTAATATCAGTTTTGGTGAAAATCGACAGAGGCATTCGAATTTTATAGAACATTGAAATATTATATTCATAATGGTCCAAGCTTGCAATAATAAGGTTCTGTAAGTTGTAAAAGCATTTGATCTAAAATTTGTCTCATCAGTTGTGCCGTAAATTGTCATTACGGGCTGTAATTTTCGTAAAAATTATAAAAATTATGAAATCTTAGACCAGTTAGAATTTCGTGATTTCCTGACGACTGAAAATTTGTGAAGTTTCAGTGTTTAGAATTCCGTTTTAAGACCCTATCCGAAGAGACATTTTTCGCTATATGCAAATTCTGTCATGGTTTTCTCGAAAATTCAAAAATTCTATAAGGAAAATACAAAACAAGAATTCAGAGTATATCAGGTGTACAAGTATGAAATGCGGATTTCAGACAACAGATGGCGCACGAATGCAGTTTGTACTATAAATATTTGACACTGCGCCATTTTGTTGTGTCATCAACAAGTGTCAGACGCGCATGAGTGATAAATTGGCAAAGTGTGTGCATAGTGTTGTGTCGTTGTGTTCAATATGTCGAAATTTATACCTATCAAAGAGCATTCGCGGACAGCATTAATTTTTTGTTTTCATTTGAAGAAAACTGCTGCTGAATCATACCGATTACTTCGAGAAGCTTATGGTGAATATGCTCCAACGCAAGATACGTGTGAACGATGGTTTCGGCGTTTCAAAAGTGGTGACTTCGATGTTGCAGATAAGGAACGTGAAAAGCCGCCAAAGAAAATATAAAGATGTGGAATTGCAAGCATTGTTGGAGATGATTCACAAACACAAAAACAACTCGCCGAGCAATTGGGTGTTAGTCAACAAGCTGTTTCCAATCGGCTACGAGAGATGGGAAAAATTCAGAAGACCGGTAGATGGATACCACATGAATTGAACGTCAGGCAAATGGAAAAGCGCAAAAATACATGTGACATTTTGTTCGCTCGGTACAAAAGGAATTCGTTTCTGCATCGTATAGTTACAGGGGATGAAAAGTAGATTTATTATGAGAATCCCAAGCGTGAAAAATCATGGGTAAACCCAGGCGCACCATCCACATCGACCGCAAAACCGAATCGCTTTGGCAGATAGACGATGATTTGTATTTGGTGGGACCAGAGGGGCATGGTCTATTATGAGCTGTTAAAACATGGAGAAACGGTTAATACTGAACGTTACCAACAACAATTGACCGATTTGAACCGTTCGCTGCTTTAAAGAAGGCCAGAATACCGAAAGAGGCAACACAAAGTCATTTTTCTTCACGACTATGCTCCATCACTTACGGCAAAACCGGTTCGCGAAACGTTGGAAGCACTCAGCTGGGAAGTTCTACCCCATGCGGCTTACTCACCAGACTTGGCTCCTTCCGATTATCACTTGTATGAATCGATGGGTTACGTACTTGCTGAGCAGCGCTTTCGGTTCGTACGAAGATGTGAAAAAATGGTTTGATGAATGGTTCACAGCAAAAGGGGAAGATTTTTACTGGCGTGGTATCGGCAAATTGCCCGAAAGATGGGAAAAATGAATAACAAGCGATGGAGCATACGTTGAATAAAGCACTTCATATCATTCTTCCGAATTTAACATGTTTTTTAGAAAAAAAAAACCGCATTTCATACTTGTACACCTGGTAAACACATATGATGCTTCCTCATTATTTTTTACGTTTTACAAAACTTCCTGTATGAGGAAGTATGGGGATCAATTTTTATTGCTTCATAGAGCTGTAATCAATGTAAGAACGTGGTTCGGTCTTACATTAATTATCGCGATCGAATGAAGTACCATCGTTCAAGAAATGTATTCCAGTTCCCGAAAACCACGTTTGTAAAGCATCCACATACAGATGATTTTTCATGAAATCAGGTGGTAACGGTTTCGAAGGTATTTGAACACCATCTACATACAAAGAGAGATAATTCATACTAAAGCCGCCGTTTAACGTTTTGTTATAGACAAAACCGATAATTATACGCTTCGGCAATTGAAGGTATTTGAACACCATCTACATACAAAGAGAGATAATTCATACTAAAGCCGCCGTTTAACGTTTTGTTATAGACAAAACCGATAATTATACGCTTCGGCAATTGACGTAGCACGATATTATCGATAGTCTCTCTATGAACACCGGAGTGTATAAACGGCTTTTACCTCGACTCTCGTAAGAGGATATTTAGCCGTAGATTTTGCCAGAGTTCTAGCATGCGAGAGCAGCACACCAAGACCTATTTTTGTTATACGCCGTTATATGGCCGCGCAAGTCTACAGTTTTTTCGACATTTAAAAATTGTTGTCTCTTTACAAGGCCAGTATTTCCCGATGTCATATCATCCATTTTTCCAGGGGTATCATCGTACCAGAGAACGCTCGTGAGATGCGAAATTTTGGCTGTTGGACCGTAATTCAAGAGTGTTTCTATGTACGCTCGATAACGGTAGGCATTATTTGGAGGTGAAACTAGTTTGTGATTCAGGTATACATCCAGGTGATTAAACATAGAATGCAAGAGATAGTTTACAGGGCCGGCACTTACTTTCAGCGCTGTACCCACGGCAATTTCCGTAGAAGGAGATGTTATTTTCACTCTCAGACTTAGCATAGTATGTGTGAGATCGATATACTCATCACTCTGTCCAGGAATAACAAATTCAATAGGTGAATCATCTGTTAGTGAAGAAATTGGCTTATAATACACCCAATTGGAGCCTTCGATAGTAGTTTGCGTAGGTGGAAATGAAAATAATTCAAGATCCGATTTAAGACACTCGCACAAGTGCGCATGTAGAAGAGCCATCTTCTTTCAACTATCCAAAAATATATGCAACCGTTCGTGGACGAGTCTTCATCTTCTTATTGTTCTTGTTCTTCTTTATTACTTTTCTCTTTGTTACACTTTTATTATTACGGGAGAAACGTCGTGGTTTACGTTCGTTCCATGAATGAGGAGTTCGCGAAATTTTTGCGCTTTTTATAACCAGACCCCCGCATGAGAGTGTCAATTTTTTCAGAGGCTTTGCGTTTGAGATTGCTGCCTGATTCTTGCGCTCTCTCGCGAATAGCATTACGGGCTACGTTTACACCACCGCGTAATGCCTCTTTTCCAACTGCTTTAGCGCCCTTCTTTAAAAGTGGTAACGCTCAACGAAACAGGCCCCCAAAAAAGCTGCCGATACCGTGTCCTCGTTGATTAGGTGTTCCGATATAAACATGGCTAATCCCGCCGTACAGTCAACGTTCCCTGTTCGAATGGTATAGGATTTCCTAACTCGTCTTTTATATCGAGCTCGATAGTGTGTAAACTGTTGCGCAAGAGAAGTATATATCGTGGCGTTGATAACGATTTTATTTTTATCGAATCATACTGACAGTTATCAGCATCAATGGGAACAACTCGTAAGAGGGGTGTTTGTACATCGTCTGTAATGTAGCTCTCACAGATATCGGTACATAGAAACATGATGCCTGGTATAGCACCGGTGAGAGATGCCGGCCTCGACCCTGTGTATTCGCCATGCGGTTCTATCATTATAGGCCTCTTCCGAGAATCTTAGTAGCCTTGCGATAGCGGGCAATACGCGAAAGTCGTGGTATGGTAGATCGTCGCACACGCGCGCCACTTCCACCTGCCCGCTCGGAAGCGATTCAAAGCGCAAATGACCTGGGACGTGTGGTAACTTATTTATACTCTCCAAAAGAGCATCTATAGAGCGATATACACCAGGTGGAACTTGGTCTCTATCAGCGCGTCTCTGTGTTAAAAGATTTAAACCCGATAAATCATAATCACCATCCTCAAAAGTTACGAGATTTCTTACAGAAAGAACATGTAAAAGAGTCATCGGATAAGCAATTTCCACAAGAGAAACAGACCATTCTCCGTGCAAACGTATCTGACGCAGTAGTTTTATAATAAATTCCGTCGTCGTATTATTCGGAAAATACTGCATACTACTGTTGCTTGGTAGTACGACAAAGAAAGAGCTATCCTTGGAACTCATATTTATCAGGGATGGTGATTCCGAGCGTTCTTCCTCTTTGTGCTCTTCTTGTCTTTCGTTTTCTCAGATGACGGAGGCACTCGTACTCACGATAATTCTGCCTCGTAGTAAATACCGTCGATAGTCTCGTTATTCAGATCGTGTAAAATATACACGAATGGTTCTCGATTCACTGATATTCGTTGAATCTTGAATAACTCGTTACTTCAACCATGCTCATATCTTTTCACGAATGCTGCTTTAGCTGTACTGATACGTTCCAAGTCATCGACCCTGTATTTACGCTTTTTAGTATTTCTCGCTTTACGATCGTAACGCCGTGCTAAATTTTCTCGGGATATAAAGGCATTGTCGAGGGTGACCTCGCCCGGAGGAATACGCGTTCGGCTGTGTCTAGTGTGATTATATGCATATAAAAAATTTCGTAAAACATCGATGTAACGCTTATTTTGCGTGTATGTAAAGTAACGCCACATTCGCTCTTTTGTTGTACGATTAAAGCGTTCGGCAATCGAGGCTTTTATATCGGGGTTACGAGCAGCACGAAAATCGATATTCTTTATGTTGAGAATTTGCTGAAATGGAGTACCGATAAATTCTTTGCCTCGATCAGTTTGCAATTACTGCGTGCGAGTATGCGTGTGAGACCGCAGGATAAGTTTGCGCTCGTTTTGTCACGCAAAGCCTGGACCGACGCGTATTTGCTCAACACGTACATAACAACAAGCAGATATGCGTACCCATCGTTGTACGTAGTTATCGAGCGAAGATCAGCTAAATCAGCCTCCCATTCATCGTCTATATTACTCACGTTGTACGTACAACGGGGAAATCGTCGTCGCATGATATGGTAAAACATTTTTTCGCGCTACTCTTCGATCCAACTGGGCCAAATGTTTGCTCGAGAATAGGAGGCAGGATGAGCGATCTCATAATAGATTTTTTGAAGAATTTTCATAATTTAAACGATGACCAGTTAAATCGATTCTTTTTCTTTTGTAACTGTGTGGGGGATGGATATTCACTGAGGTGTCGTTGGCTCTCTACTTGTGCGATGTTTTGCAAATGCTCGTCCTCTACTTCCTCCCCCTCCTCACCCTCGATGATATCATTGTCCGTCGTGAGCATTAACTCTCTGTTTGAGTGTGCGGTGTCGGCCTCGTTGTTGTTGCTACTGTCACCATCGCGTGGTAAAATGAGACGCCGCTGCGGTGTCGAGAAAGATATAGGTGTAGGCTCATGCAGTAACGCGAGATTGCCGATAAATTCGTGTGGCATTTGTATCGTTCGCTGGAGTTTGGCAAAGTGAGATCGACCGATCGGGTTCTCGCGTTTTCTAGCTCGCATAGCATCGTTAACAAGATCAACGATATTGGAATTTGAAATTCTTCTGCCGTCTATGGAACCAACACCGTTACAATCGCATGTAATTTTTTAATTAACAGCGCTGCGATGTAAATTGCAAAGCAACGAGGAGGAGGAGGAGGAGGAGGAGGAGGAGGATGAGGAGGAGGAGGAGGAGGAGGAGGAGGAGGAGGAGGAGGAGTAGCAGCAGCAGCAGCAGCAGCAGTGGTGGCGAGTCCAGCGAGACGATGTATGTTATCATGAGGAATAAGCACTATCTTTCTGGCATATTCCATGGCTCGTGTAGACCAAGACAGGCACAAAAAACAACTTGAGAAATCCGACACAGTGCTCGACGATGATCTGCCTCTTACCGCTCCAATTTCCCCTTTTAGCAGCTAGTCGTCTAAGAATTGTCGCATGCCTCCGAAGATGATTCTTTTGCACGTTTTTCAGACTTACGTTTCCCTGTAAAACGTTTAGAGCACACTTGCATATACACCGTACGAGCGCTACATATACTTTACGCAAAATTGCACGTCGTTGCTCTTGCTTCATACAACACAGCGCTTGCAATATAATTATTGGCTTTTTATCGAGAGGTCCGCGCAACGCCATTACAAGCGCATAACTGGTACATCGCGCGTCGCATCACGAACCTTTATTGCTTTTTGAGGCACGTAAACGTCATGGTATTGGTCATCGGGAAATATACAGGCGCGAAATCGACAATTATCAGGCGTCGATTGTTTTAAGTCGAATAATAGATAGCCGTGCGGTGCAGCTGTTGCATCGAAATATACCTCCTGCAAAGATTTCGGATTCTCGGGACATACCTGGCGTGCTAGATGTTGAATTTGCGCGGGATCTCGCGGATTTTTGAAGACAACGGTATAATTAGCGTTTAAGGAGATATCGCGCTGGCCGTGACCCTGATGGAAGAGATTTTGCGTGATGAAGATGATGCTAAGATTTTTATGATGGCTACCTTTGGTGAAAAGATCGACCACGGTATTGTTCGATGCCTCGCGCATTAGATCGTCAATGGCCACAAGTTTAGGTCTCGTATCATTCGAGTAAACTGCTGCGTGTGGTAAACCTTCGCGAAATTCGATTTTATCACCGTAGTTTGAATATCCGGACTGCCACTTTGAGTAATAAAAAAGTATAGGCTCGAACGGGACATCCGTCATTTCGCGTATGTTATTAAAGAATTTTTTGACAAAATATGTTTTACCACAACCCGTAGGACCGCTCATCACGGCTGTCCATGGATGTTTTTAACGTGTATCCATATCGATGAATGTCTATCAAAATCAATCAGCTGACTCTCAAATAAGCTTATAACGCGACGGCGGCGGCGGCGACCTCGTGGCATCAGCTATTTTCGCGACCTTGGCGAGCTGAGGAGGCGCGGCCTGCGGTATAAGGTGATGTTTACACCGTATGTAAAGTAAATAATGATAGTTCTTACATTTCTCACACATAAAGCAATATTTTTATTTCACTATGCATACACCTCTATGTGCAAATTTTAGGAATCATGTAATTCTAAACAGCGATATTATACCCACGGAGATAGCACGAGAAAGTCAAAACAAAAAGAAACACTCGATAAGAAAGACGGGACGAAAGGAATCAACGATGAGAAAGTCAGAACAAAAGGGAACGGTGGAGAGATAGCAGCTACTGCTACGAATAGCAGCACAAAAAGAACGAGCAGACAACGGTTTTATTCATAATAAATCAATTTTTTTTAACGTATTGTACACAGTAAATACGATAAATGAAATCAGACAAAAAGATTATTTTTAGATAACGCGAATTCAACCGTAAAACTGTATACTTTTTTGCGTTATACTAATTAGCGTTTTTCACAATAGCCGTACGGTACAGTAGAGTACATCCCGTACCGCTTTCGCTTTGTGTTAACAGGTTCGCATGATTTCGTTTCTTAAGCGTTACTACATGATGAAATTCCGTGCATCGAATAGCGTAGAATTTAAAAATAATAGGCACGCTCCTATCTCCTATCACGAAGGATCGTAATGCGTTATAATTTACGTGACGGCTATTCGCAAAGTTTAGCGTTATACCCTTTACTTTACATTTTTCAATAATCGTACCGTCGGGTTTACGAACAAGGTATGCGTAAAATTTTGGTCCTCCCGAAACGATCGAAGTTATATAACTACCAGGCCCGTATTCGCTTAATTCATCCATGAGATCGATATTGTTCTTTCCTTACGATACTGCTCTGTATTACGGCACTCGACAAGAACCGCGTGTTCGAGATCGATTCTCTTTTAGTCTTAATAATTCACAGAATCTCTATTCATTCACAATAATTTGTGATCATTCGCCAAATTTTTAATATTTCGCAAAAACTCCCAATAATTCGCGAAATTTCCAATATTTCACAAAATTTTTGATACTCCGTGAGAATTTCTCAGATTCGCAAAATTTCCAATATTTCACGTAAGTTCCTATAACTTTTACAAAATTTCAATAATTCGTAGAATTTCTGAGATTTCGGCAGCGATTTGGAATTGCTAACGGATTCAAGAAGACTATCCCGAACTCCCTTTCATCCCGGTTATTTACACTGTTTCTTATCCGTCGCAGGTCTTCCTTGCCTATCTAACACATGTTTTTGTTATTTGCGCGTTCAGGCGGTATCGTTTCGATTTTGCCCACCTTTATGAAAAACTACCGGCTTTGGTTTTTGCGACATTCCTGAGCTCACTAGATGTGATCAACAAGTTGCCGACTTTTGGTTTTGATCGCCGCTTCACCTACAGTAGCGGACAAAAGTTTAAGACGATGAATTACAATTTGGTTCATAGATCTGTCATACAAGTACTAACGTTTCTTTCGGCTTGTTGTTTTTTTACAATACATGTGTACGTTTGACCTTCATAATGTAGAAGTCTCGGTCGTCAAATGTAAACAATATAGATTATACAATTTTTTTTTCTTCCAACCATCTGTAAACAGCGGACATTAGTTTAAGACGATCTGTCGAACAAGATACCCGTAGTCGATCCACGCAATAATTTGATATATTAATACTGTAAATAGTTTGTGGTGTATCATCCAGTGTCTTAAGTTTAATTACGTACGAAAAGAGTATGGGTAAAGCCCGTAATTTGTCATCAACTAAACGAAAACTAATCGTGTCTCTACGGAAGCAAAATGAGACATTTTCTTCAATTGCAACTCAAATGAATCGATCAGAAACTTCTTGTAAGCAAGCGTGGTACAAGTTTATGAAGACTGGGGACTATTTTGATCGACCAAAAAAAGGTAGACCGCGGAAAACCACGCCAACGCTGTATCGTCGGATTCATCGATTAAGCGAGAGAGATCGTTTTCGTTCAGCAGTCGATATCAGAGCTGAAATATCGAGTAATAATAATGCACAAATTAGTGTAAGAACTGTCCGAAGACGATTAGACGAATTCAATTTGAAAGCACGAAAGCCACGGAAGAAGCCGATGCTCAGTAAAAAGAATAAAAAATTACGACTGCAATTTGCTAAGGCTCATCGGCATTGGACAAGTGAGGATTGGCAAAATGTGCTATTTTCGGACGAATCCAAATTCAACCGAATTTGTTCTGACGGGATACTGTATGTAAGACGTCGAATTGGCGAAGATTTAAATCCTCAATGTGTTTTACCGACAGTTAAGCATGGAGGTGGAAACGTAATGGTGTGGGCATGTTTTTCTCGCAATGGTCCTGGACCAATACGCCGAATTAATGGAATCATGGACCTTTTTCAATACTTGGATATATTGAAAAATACTATGTTACCGTATGCCTACGAAAATATGGGTGATGATTTCATTTATCAACAAGGTAACGACCCAAAGCATACGGCTCGGGTAGTGAAAAGTTTTTTTCAAGATGAAAATATCACTTTATTACCGTGGCCGTCGCAGTCGCCGGATTTAAATCCAATTGAAAACTTATGGTGTACCATAAAAAGAAGGGTTCAAAGAAATAAACCAAAAAATTTTGACGATTTGTACTCTTTGATTGAAAAAACGTGGAATGAAACAACTGTGGACGACTGCAAAATATTAATTGATTCAATGCCTCAAAGATGTGCTCATGTGATAAAAAATAATGGACTGTGGACAAAGTATTGAAGGGAGGAAAATATCTGTATATTTTCTACCAAAAAATATTTTTTTACGTATAGTCTTAAACTTTTGTCCCCGAAGATATCAAACAAATTTATGTTTTCTTTGTTTATTGTATCTAATGTAGTTACGCGCAATATTGAATTTATGTAATAAATATATAAATTAATGATTAATTAGCTAATACAAAAAAAAATCCACTGAGTCAATTCTTTTCATAAAAAAATCAACGATTACTTTTTTTTTCCTCTCCGTCTTAAACTTTTGTCCGCTACTGTATTTCTACTCGGCAACAGCCTATCGGTGTACGCTGCACCGTTGGTCATCGCAACATGCTTCTTGAGTGTTTCGTAACCAACTACTCTTTCGAATTATCGAGTCATCGATCAATATCCAAACGGTATCTTTATCTCGCACCATTGTTGCGTAATGTCCATTTTTAACATTCTCACCGTATTGAAAAATTGCACTTAACACTTCATAATTAAGGTCGTTAATACGTCGTTGAGAGATTTTCCGTATTCAATGAGAAGTCCGTTGCGTTATTATTGAGAAAATTCTCAGAGGAACCTTTTATCGTGAGGAATAGTGGCATTCTCGTTTGAGCCCACCACCGAAGTGTCGTTAAAAGGAGAAACTGAATAGAGCTTGAGTAAAGTGCGGCGGAAGACGGAAGTAACCGAATGTCTAGAAAGATCTGCTAGACATTTACCTATCAACTGAAGACCTCTCGAGAACTCTCAGAAATCCAGGGATTTTTCTGAACATACTCCCTGCCTTATGCAGCGTCAGTTGACGAAGAGTCGACCAGAAGAATACACAATTTAGAGATTGGTCGCTTGAAAGTTGACCAGGTCGTTTCGAGAGTAACGACTCTAGTTAGGCCGTCGAGTCCTGAATGGAGCGCTCGGGCGAGTGGCTACCTTGCAGGTGAAAATCTCTTGTTGGTAATGACAATAAGTGCGACGACATGAATTGCGTTTGACGGCTAGCGAAAATTCGCTGGACGTCCTCAGAACACCATTTCTTCCAGAAGTGTTATAACTTGAATTGAAGAAATTGCCAACGAGATATTCGAAATTCCGCCGTTGAAGTGAGAAATGGTTCCGGCACGGTCGTGAGTGCCTCGTCGATGATGAAGTGACCCGGTGTCAAAGCTGAAGTGTCTTCTGAATCGTCCGAGAGAGGACAAAGAGACCGAGAGTTCAGAATTGCTTCGACTTGCGTTAGAAGAGTCGTAAATTCTGCGTAGATAAGCGAAGTTTTACCGAGAACTCGGCGAAGATGGTATTTCGCCGATTTCACAGCAGCCTCCCATTTTCTCCCCATGTGAGATACTGCCGGTAGATTGAAGGACCACCTTGTCCCGAGGTTGGTCAGAGAAGAGATCGAACCGTTCATTTCTGCTGACCCTGCCTTGAAGAGCGCTTGTAGAGATGCATCTGCCCCGATGAAGGGGACAACCTTCAGTCACAGTAGAGTGTATTGCAGATGTCCCGTCAATTAAAAAACCGCCGTTAAGCTACAATGAAAGCCTTCGCAGTATAGTCTATGACTAACTCGAGGTGTACGCAGAAGTACTTAAACAGACAAAAACAGCGAGATACCCTTTATAGGTTTTCGCTTTTCGCCCTCGCCAAGTCTTGATGGTAAAGGGTCCCGCGTAATATAGACCGGTGTTCAATGTTATGCCGGTATTGCGTAATTGGTATATTATGGTAATCGGGTTTATATTAAAAGCTATTATTTTTGGGATCGTTTGCCGATTAGGAGATGAATCTCGCGTAAATAATAAACACGTGAATTTATGATGTATTAATAGATAGTCGTTCATTATAGTTAACGGTTACTTCCCGTTAACTACTTTATAGCAAGAAAAGTGTAGTACAATGTTCGATAAGCTTTAGAATTACGGACGAGGAAGCGACCTGTCGCGTTCGAATCTGTTCAAAGACTCACCTCGACTAAGTGGCTCCCAACCACCTTTAGCAAGATTGTATTAAAAAAATGATTGAGTACGAATTGCCTTATTTGGTAAAATCAGCACATTCTTTCTCCTTGCGGCTCTCCTTCGCGAAAGAGGAACAATGTTGACGAATTACCGAATGATTGAGAACGAATTGCATCATTTCGTACATCAGCACATTTTTATAATAAAGAAATAATGTTACAACAAATGTGGTATTTGTTTAATGTGGGCCATACCCACCCACGATTAATCTGGGGCATAACTGCACTCAGGCGCGTGAGGGTGTGACTCTTGGCGACGGGAGATGAGCCATGAGCTGCTGAGCTTGAAGTCCCCGAAATCGAACGCAAGTGGTGCAGTGTAGAATGAAGGATCGTATTGGAGCTTGGCCACCCAGAATCCAATACGACCTGCGGAGGAATGCCAGTGTAATTTGTGTGCCACCGTGAATAGTTCTGAAGTGCGCATCTGAAATGACCAGTGTTGCAAGCCAGGCATTGCGAGGCAAGATTAGTGGATATTTCGACTCGGGCTCGAGAGGAGAATATTTCAGACGCCCACACGCACGAAGGGTATAGGTTTGGTCGATAAAGGGGGCGACCAAAGAGTTGTGCCTTGGAAGTGAAGCTCCGCTTGAAATGATCTGTAACTCAGCAGAAGTATGCCGCTTAAATGAGGCGTAGCCAGAGGAATTTCATCTTTTTTATGTCTCTCGGAGTGAGTGGTGTGGCCAGAGATGACTGTGGAATCCATTTAAACCGTGAAATAGCTCGTTGCCATGTGGCCGTTAGACGTAGAAGCCGATTGAGGGAAGAGTACTGATCGAGAAGGTCCCAAATCGGCTGAATAGGGCTTGAAGCGGCGGTGAAGGCAAGACCTGGATGTTGCTCGAGATAGCTGTTGGTGTCAGTATTTCATGAGGAGACCGGTCAGTTGAAGGGTGGCTGGACTAGCCACAGCGACCCGTACCACCAGAGAGAATGTCGTAAAAGTTGCCGTAGAGTAAGTCCACGAGATGCGCAAGAGGCGGAGTTTTTTTTTCTTCTTCAAGATGAACTACCACGTCACATGTCGTGTGAAGTCTTGTGTTGAGGAGACCCGATTTCGAATAAAGTCCTTCCACCGTGAGGGATGAGAAATGATCCAAGTGAGTGATACCGACGAGTCTGTCCAGAGGAAAATCGGAATCTCCTGAAGTTCGAGAGATATCTGAACGTACGGCACGAGCCATAAAAAGAGAAGAGCTACCGTTAACTCGAGCCAAGAGATAGTCAACCGCTTCAGAGGTGCTAGGAGGGCTATTTGAAAAGTTTCCAGCCTTTTTAAGAAAAACACATTTTTCGAAGCAAAACAAAATTTATTTCTCGTCCTATTCTTCCTCCAACTCGATACATTTGGTCCAACATTTCTCCCATCCTTTAAACCGCCAGAAAAAAATTGATTCTTTAAATCTGAAAAATACTGGTTTACAGCGTTTTTCACCTCAGCATTTGACTTATATTTTTTTTCCCTCAAGAAATTTTTTCAAATTAAGAAACAGGAAAAAGTTGCTGGTAGCTAGATTTGGCGAATAGGGTGGATGCGGGAGCAATTCTTTTTTCAAAAAAAATTTTTTTTTTTTTTAATTATGGTCTTTAATTTATCCAGCAATGCAGCGTAGTACTGTCCGTTGATTGTTTTACCCTTTACAAGGTAGTCGATAAAAATTATTCCACGGCTATCCCAAAAAACTGTCGCCATCACTTTTCTTGCAGAGAGAACGACCTATGCCTTCTTCGGGGTTGGTTCCCCCACCGCAGTCCACTGCATTGACTGCTGTTTGGTCTCAGGCGTATGGTAGTGTACTCAGGTTTCATCGACAGTTATCATTCGCCGCAAAAATTCCGCTGGATTTTTTCGATACAGGCTAAGACACTCGCGTGACATGTCTATCCGTATGCGGGTTTCGTCGATCGTCAACAAGCGGGGCACCCAGCGCGCGGATAATTTTCTCATATCCAAATCTTGATGTAAAATCGTGTGCACCCGTTCGGATGATATCCCACAAGCCTCAGCAATATCCTTAACAGTCAATCGACGATCTTCCATCTTTGATCGTTTGATGCACTAAATCGACCATTGCGTCAGTTGTAGCGGTTTTCGGGCGCCTGGAACGTTCGTCGTCTAAAATGCTCTTACGACCACGTTTGTAATCGACTACCCAATGTTTGACTGTTGTAAATGAAGGGTTGGCTACATTGTATACAGCGTCCAACTCGCCTTTTATTTCCTGAGTATTTTTCCCTTTCAAATGATGGAATTTTATCACTGCGCGATTGTCTCCATTGTTGACAATGTCAGCTGACAACTTTGGAAGAGTGCCGTAGACAAAGAAATGATCAGAATGACTTGAAAATTTTACGGATTACATATGTCAAGGCCATCTATCGGACAGCAGAAGAATTTTTTTTGTACAATTACTTCATATCGATGAGACCGGAAACTTTTCAAACGGCCCTCGTATAATCGATGGTTCACCAGTGCTAATAAGCTACTCGTATGTTGTGTTGAGAACAGCACTATACCCTCATCGTCTTGTCGAGAGAGGGAACTATTTTCATCGGATCTATTCTTCTACCTCGATCTTGCCCGAAGTTACCGCCACACTTGATCGAAGATAGGCGTAACTTTTGATAGCTATATCACTCGACCTTATCACACATACACGCATACATCAATCAGCAAACTGCTTTGGGTATATCCACTAAACACCTCTACAGTTTTTAACTGCAAAGCTGCTCAGTTATCTATGCTGTCTCAACTATTATAGCATACCTCCTTCATACCGTGTGAGTGCTTCAAGTGCAAGAAATTCATAATAAACACTACCTCCATCTGTCAAAATTGTGAGCGGGCTTATCATCCAGGTTGTATGGTGGGCTACGTGCGCGCATCATGAGCTAATACGTGCTGTCGTGAACATGATGAACGCTGCAACATATTCGCCGCATTTGTCGGATACTATGCCCCTAAAAAATATACGTCGACAAATAGTAATAAGCAGAAAAAAGCTCAAAACTCTCATAGCCATTTACCTTATTGTCAGCAAAATAACTCCTATACTATACAAACCTCGCCAATTTCACTCGAATCTATTGTTGCAATGCTTTCTACATCAGATGTAGATTCCCGCAATTCGCGGCAGAATAGCGTCAAGCAACCAATGCGTCTGACTCGACTTTTGCTTCATTTGCAGCAGAGCAAAGACAAGCCATCAATCGTTTTTATGCGTCTCTCAATGAATTTCCGAAGATCGTCGAAAACGTGTCAGCAAACTCAGACAGAATTGCGCGACTTGAATTTGCAAATCAAGAATTGCACCGTGTGATCACAATGTTAAAATTTTAGTCAAAGGCTCGTAACATATCCTCGAGCGATATTATAATAAACGTATTACCCCTAGAACTTTCTGATATGCCACGTGCTATATTGACGAATATCTACACTGCTGTCGGAATCGCAGATCTCTCTTCTCGCATATTATCAGTGCGCATTGTCAAGAAAACATCAACCACTACAACGACTCATAATTCAAACATCTATTTAACCTCAACTCCAGAGAAAAAATGGTTCTCGCTCATTGTACCTCTCACCTCTACTGCAGTTAGCAGTGCAGTAATACATTTTTAAAGAGACAAACGGGAATTAAGCATTAATGATGTTTTTCCAGGATGAGGATCCGGCAAAATTTATATTAACTATGTACTCTCTCAATTTATGTATAATGTTTATTGTCAGACGAAGGCTCATACTAAATGCTTCAACTATAGGTATACTTGGCACGATAGCACCAGGATCTTTGTGAGAATAAGTGATGGGGAACCCGTAATTATTATCAAATCTGAAGACGACGTTGCTAAGCTGACATGACTCATCCCTAATACAAACACTCCGTCTGTGACTACTCAGAATCATGCTCTGTCTCGTTCAAATTCATCTACGACTTTTTTAGAAGTGGTCTATTTCAACGCGAACTCTACCTCTACTAACTATTTACCTGCTCACATAGATTTAATGAAAATTCATCTTCACTCATTTTTACCACATGATCTCTGTTCCCGAAAATGGCTATATTCAAAAATACAAGACGAGCTTATCAATCTTCCGGCTAATTATTTAATCCGAAATCATCCCGAAGACAAGCGAGGAGATGGCATTGCATGCTATTTTCATATCTCTCTTAACCCTTTGCGGACGAGTGTCGGCAAATAGCCGCCCAAGCCTCTTTACCGTTGCGGACGCGTATCGGCATATAACCGCCCAAGTCTGTCGTTCTAAACGATAAGATACGCATGGGTATACCAGTCTAAGAAGTCAAGTTGCCTCTCATTGAAATTAGAGACTTTGTAGTGATGAAGTCTTATCTTTCGTATAGTGTTGCCTCTCAATAAAATTAGAGACTTTGCGGCTCCGTCCGCAAAGGGTTAAGGCTAACGTGCTGGATCAATTGCCTTCGTTTGTTGCTAATGCTCCCGAATATATTATTCTCGATGTGCCTGATTCAAACGGCCAGACAATCTTATCCACTTGTATGTATCGCAGACCGAAAGGTCGTTTGTTTTAGGAATTTTTTGAAAGCTTTAATCGTTGTGGGCACGCATATAATGATGTAATCATAGCCGGTAATTTAAATTTAAATGTTCTCTGAATACCTTTGAAGCGCTATCGCTCACTGATTTGGTTTATTCCAACACTCTATTTCTTGTCCCGACAAAAGTTACGTATCATACCTCATACCGCAATTTTTCTATACTGCAAATTTATTTATTATTGATAATGAAGACAGACACGAACAATAGCTCGACGTAGCATCAATAATTTCGACGAAAACACATTCAATGAGTCACTTCAAATCGCTCTAGGGACTCAATCCGAACTCTTACAATATAACATTTCAGCTACTAATAATCTCGATACTTAAGTCAATGCTTTTACCTGTACTCTAAGCACATTGTTCGATAAACATGCACCATTGCATTGTTTCCATATTTGTGAGCATCCAGTCCCTTGGTTAACAAAAGAACTTCGTTCTTTATTACGTGAGCAATCCTCTACAGTCAAAAGAGCTAAACGTGCGCAAAGTCAAGCGCATTTAATTATTTACTGGCAGTTTCAAGATGTTTACAAGTCGCATTAGATAGATGAAGAACAAGTTTATCTCCTCGAAACTTAGTAGCCGCAGTGATCCTTCTCGGTTATGGAAAGAATTAGCAACTATCGGGTTGGTCAAACTAGGCTTCCCTAATCCACTCCTCTTCTTCTGTGCTAACGAACTAAATTCTTACTTTGGATTCAAATTGGGAGATAGCGCAACATTCACTTACAATGAATTTAATTCCGAATCAGAAACAGTTCAAGATATAGTACCTGTTTTCACTCTTACACCTGTAACGGCTACGAACGTCGCCAAATATCTTAAGGCATTTACATCTTCTTTGCTCAGAACAGGCCCTGATGGTCTTTTGCCTATATCATAAGAAAGGCTCATTCATCAATAATCGATCCTTCAACTTCCGTCTTTAATCTTTGCATCGAGTTCTCCTACTTCCCAATATCAATTAAATAATGCGATCAACATAATATCTCACGATGCTTTAGTAATTTTTGACTATGCCATTGCTAACGATCTTTCCCTTAATATCAGCAAATCTAAAGCGCTTGTTTTTGGTAGCAAAGTGTATATTCGAACAATTAATCTCAATACTTTACCAGCTATAATATTAATATACTATCGATTCTACCATATACCACTCACGCTCATAATCTAGGTGTTATGTTCATCTCTAATTTATCGTGGCAAAGACATATCTTCTCTAACTCGCAAAAAGTGCACTCCACTCTTCACAAACTCAAATTCCGTAAAAATTCGCTCTCTCTACAGTTAAGAACCAAACTTGTTACACCACTTATTTTTCCTCACTTCGACTGTAGCTGCTTCGTTTACTATGACCTTACTAGCGAATGCAACCTTCAACTTCAAAGGTTAATGAATGCTTGTGTTAGGTTCATTTTCAACGTACGTCGGGATGACTATACGAGTATAACACCCTATAAACATCAGGCTTGCTGGTTATCCGTTTGGAACAGATGAAATCATTTTCGGGGTACGGCGGCGTTTCGTATTTTAAATCTTAATAACCCCCGCTTATCTACGGGAACTGCTAACATTCGGTGAACCTTACCAACCTTTGACGCTCATCTCGAATTCGGTCGGCCACTACCTTCTTCCACATCCGTATCCATAGAATTACCACTTTTCATTGCTCCTTCTCGATTTCGGCGACCATGCTATTGCATTCCCTCCCTTTGTCTATAACCGACATTGACTCGCTTCCCGTACTTAAAACTAGACTATATGAGCATCTGGTAGTAACTGAACAGGATCACTGAGACATTTTTCTTATTATTGACTGTCTTTTAATTATATGTTATTTACATTTGAATTTGTATTTTGATTTCCGTTGATAATTTATTATTTCTATGAATTGCTGTGCTTTGTTATGAGTCAATTTTATGATATGTTTGTAAGTTTCAGATTTAGGCTTAGTTTTGCGCTATGTTTATACCTGTACATGTTATTATATCATCATACTCTTCACATTGTTATTTTATCTTATTTTTTATTTATCATATTAGGTGTACAGTTTTGCTTCCGCCGTTTTCCTATAGATGGGTTTAGCGGTAAGTAGTTGTCGAAATAAATAGATCATTGACGTCATGCGATAAACTTAGGCATCTGTCAACATTACCCCATAGAAACATTAGTCGATTTCTAGCTGTATCATAAAGTTATTCTCGATTGAAAATATTAGTCTATGAGCCAAATTCTCGTCATTTGCGGGAGGTTTTAATTTTCTGCTTCAATATGAAGAAATCTGCGGCTGGGGCTCATCGAACGCTCTTAAATATTTATGGTGAGGCCGCTACTAGAGAAAAAACGTATCATGACTGGTTTCAAGGCTTCAAGAACGGTGATTTCCAAGTCCTACCCCATCCACTGTATTCTCCAGACGTTGTTCCCTCTGACTATCAGTTGTTACGACCAATGGCACATATCCTGGCTGACCAGCACTTCCGGTCTTCTGAAGAAGTAAAAAATTGGATCGATTCATGGATCGCTTAAAAAAATGACCAGTTTTTTCAACGCGGGATTCGTTCGCTGTTCGATAGATGGGAGAAAGTAGTGGCTAGCGATGGACAATACTTTGAATCATAAATGTATAACTAGTTTTTTACAATAAAGCCTCGAATTTCGCAAAAAAAAAAACGGCGGAAGCAAAGTTTTTCTTGTTTTTCTATTATTGAATATTACAACTGATTCAGAGATCATCTAGTTATTTATCTAGCTTAAATAAGTTTCACGGTTGATGATGAATAACCTATTAGTTATTCTCTTTACAGTTATTTCTTATTCTAATTAGGACGGCCTAGCTCCAGCGGTTTCTGCCTTTGAAGTCTTCTCACTGAATTGGTGGTGTTCAGCATACGACGTATATCTGAATTTTCATGCCGAGATAATAGCTGTACGTGCTTCCTTGCTTGTTTCTCTATTTCCTCGGTTACGTACTCCATCTTTAAGTCCCTATGGAGATTGTCGTTCCTAATGTACCATGGGGCATTGACAATCCCACGCAGCACTTTGTTTTAGAAGCATTGTATCATTTGTACATTGGTCTTCGTGGCACAACACCAAAGTTCGATACCATAGGTCCATACTGGTTTGAGCATTTGCCGGTATAAAAGCAATTTGTTGTGTATTATGAGCTCAGAGTTTCTACCCAAGAGGCAGTACATTTTCTTATATTTAATGTTTAACTCTTCTTTTTTTTTTTTTGATTTCGAGTCGATTGGCGCGTTTTATTTCTTAATCTTTGCAATTGCACCGCTATTTCGCATCCGCTGGGTGTTGCCCTTCACAGTTTATAAACCTTGCAGGTTCGTTTCGGCTAACTGTGCAGTCTTTCGCGTTGTGTCTGCCAGCACATTTTACGCATCTAATATCTCGACGACAATATGTTTAGGTATGGTACAAGCCTTGACATTTTTTGCATTGGGGTATTAATCTCGTGTTCTTTTCCAGAGATTCTATTTGAACCCCCATGTTGAGAATTGCTTTCATAGTAAAAATGTTTTCAACCTTATCACTTTCGTTGAATGTGAGCATGAATAGTGGTAGCCCTCTTCTAATGATCTTGGTTCCTTGGCTATTTTCAATTTTCTCCATTTTAACCGCATGGTGAAGTAATAAGAGTTAGCCGCATGGTGAAGTAATAAGAGTAGGACGGAGCAAACGCGTCGATATACTAAAGGGTGGTTAAATTGTAAGGGCCGATGTTGAATGTGAACCACACCTAAACGTCAAGTTTTTTTCTGCATTTCATTTGACATTTCTCAATTTCAGACTAACTCAATTTGAACCATGGAAAGATACACAATCGAGCAACGCGTTAAAGTTATTCAGGCTTATTATGAAAATGGGCGTTCAAATCAAAATGCATATCGTGCACTTCGTGATTTTTTCGGTCAATTTAATCGTCCAAATGTGCGTACAATCGGAAAAATCGTGCAAAAATTTGAGCAAACCGGGTCTGTAGGAGATATTAAAACACCAGTGCATGCTCGTACAGCTCGTACTGCAGAAAATATTGCTGCTGTTCGCGATAGTGTGGCTGAAGAGCCGTCCACCTCAACTCGTCGTCGTGCCCAACAATTGCACCTCTTACGCTCGTCGTTGATGAACATTATGCATAAAGACTTGCATTTACACGCTTATAAGGTGCAATTGACTCAAGAACTAAAGCCTCTTGACCATTCCAAACGTCGTCAATGGTCAGAATGGTGGCAAGAAATGGCAACAGTGGATGATCAATTTTCGAAGAAAATCATCTTCAGTGATGAGGCACATTTTCACCTCAGTGGATTCGTCAATAAGCAGAATTGCCGCATTTGGGCGAATCATAATCCAAGAGTGATTGTCGAAAAACCAAGAGTGACTGTTTGGTGCGGTTTATGAGCTGGCGGCATCATCGGGCCGTATTTTTTCCAAAATGAGGCCGGTCAGGCAGTTACTGTGAATGGTGTTCGCTATCATGAGATGATCACGAACTTTTTATGGCCCGAATTGGAAGATATGGATGTGGGCGATATGTGGTTTCAACAGGACGGTGCCACTTGCCACACAGCTAACGAAACAATGGCTCTTTTGCGCGACAAATTCAATGGCCGTGTTATCTCACGTGGTGGCGATGTCAATTGGCCGCCAAGATCATGTGATTTGACACCGTTGGACTTCTTTCTTTGGGGTTATTTGAAAGAAAAGGTGTACGTCGATAAGCCAGCAACAATTCAAGAGCTAAAGGATGAGATAACTCGGCACATTAACGGCATAGAACATCAATTATGCCTAAGCGTCATCGAAAATTTGGACCATCGGATGGAGATGTGCCGCCGAGGTCGCGGCGGCAATTTGGCCGATATTTTGTTCCATACATAATTGAACCATACCATATTATCATAATAAAAAGAATTTACAATAATTTCCTAAATAATTTGTGTTTTATTCAAAATCAACATCGGCCCTTAAAATTTAACCACCCTTTACTTACCGGTATATAAATAAATGCAAATAAAGACTTACTGTTTGGTCAATACACCCTGGTAGAGAAAATGGTGGTTTGTATTTATTGCCTTGTAAACAGATACTCGTATTACAAGTGCACATACCAGGTCTATAAATATGAAACCGGAATTTGCCCATAGATGGCCCTAGCTGTCAATGTAGTTACCGTCAAACCGCGTCATTGGCGCCATTTCCTTGTTGACATCTCTGACAAAGATTTTCAACTCACAACAATACAAGTTTCATACAACAGCATAGTTTGTAATAGCGTTGAGCATGTCGAATTTTGTGCCTGCAAACTACGATTTGCGGACAGCATTGATTTTCTGTTACCAATTGAAGAAAACTGCTGCAGAATCGCATCGAATGTTTGTCGAAGCTTACGGTGAGCATGCTCTTGGTAAATCATAGTGCTTTGAGTGGTTTAAAAAATTCAAAAGTGTCGATTTTGACGTGAGAAACGAAGAACGTGGAAGACCACCGAAAAAGTTTGAAGACAGCGAATTGCAAGCATTGTGGGATGAGGATGACGCTCAAACGCAACAACAACTCGCGGATCAATTAAATGTGACACAAGAAGCCGTCTCCATACGTTTGAAAGCCATGGGAAAGATCCAGAAGATGGGAAAATGGGTTCCACATGAACTGAATGAAAGACAGCAGGAAAACCGAAAAACCACTTGCGGATATATTTTGAGAATCCTAAGCGTAAAAGATCATGGGTAACTCCAGGCGAACCATCGACATCGACTGCAAGGCCAAATCACTATGGACGGAAGACAATGCTCTGTGTTTGGTGGGATCAGAAGGGTGTGATCTATTATGAGCTGCTAAAACCTGGCGAAACCGTTAATACTGAACGCTACCGACAACAAATGATCGATTTAAATCAAGCTTTGCGTGAAAAACGACCAGAATATCAAAAAAGGCAACACAAAGTGATTTTACTTCATGATAATGCACCATCACGCACAGCAAAACTGGTCAAGGAAACGATTGAGGCGTTTAGTTGGGAAATACTTTCGCATGCGGCTTACTCACCAGACTTGGCTCCGTCCGATTACTACTTATTTGCATCGATGGGACACGCACTTGCTGAGCAGCGCTTTACTTCTTACGAAAATGTACGAAAATGGCTCGATGACTGGTTTGCCTCAAAAGAGCAACAGTTTTTTTGCGTGGCATCCACAAATTGTCAGACAGGTGGGAAAAATGTATAGCTATCGATGGGCAATACTTCGAATAAAATATTTTTTATCATTTTCATACAATAAACGTGTATTTTCTATACAAAAATTCCGGTTTCATATTTATAGACCTGGTATAAATGTAAATTAAAAATGTCTGTTTGGACAATGCTATTTCTTAGAACAAACAGAAGGAGTGCACGAGTTCATGTTTACAGCTTTTTCAAACATGTAGTACGAAATAATTTATGGATATCTCTGGGAAGGGGCCTATAGAGATACATCTGAGAAGGACCTATGGGCGCTGTAATTATACTCCCCTGCGACATAAATATTGCATCCGACCAGAAGCAGGTGAAAGCAGCCATAGAGAGATTCGAAGGTAAAGAAGGCTTGAAAAGACAACAGAAGCAACCTAGTAAGTCACAGCAATGACTCAGACATTAGAATTCCCAAACAATGATCAAATACTTCTGACTGCGAGAGAGATTCTGCATCCCATTATCTTAGGCAGTACAGGTGAAGTAGAGACGGAGGAAGAGATGATCTTTCAAGGAGCCAGAGAAATGAGGACAAACGCAATTATCGGCAAGAGACCCATGATAGCCCTACCCTATATCGCCGGAGAGCTTGGCACAACGCTGAAGAAAATCTTTAGCTTCGTTTTGACTTGCACGAGGATGAAAATGCTAGTTTATCAAGGTGATCAGAAGACGAAAAAGCGAGACGAAATACACAAAGGAATTACAGCACCAACAAGAAGGCAAAAGAACCGGAACTGGAAAGCTTTCTTATTAAAATGCAAGGTAAGACGTTCGCGGATACCCTAAAGATAATAAAGAAAGCTTCCCCTGCGATTATAGGCGTAGAAATTAAAGACATCTGCAACCCAAAGAAGGATGACATGCCGCCGACAGTTGAGAAGGGAGTGGACAAGGCAAGAATCCTGAACGAAGCGATAGACTCACAGGTACCCGAAGCATCAACATCGCTACTCACAAGCAAAAAGATGGTTCACATAAAAGACTTGGACGAGGTGACGATAGAATAGGAAATAAGAGAGTGCATCCTCGCCACGACTGGAGTGAATACAGAAGACTTTAAACTCAGGGCTCTCAGGCCACCCTACGGAAGCAGAAACAATCTCATTATTGTCAACGTAGGGGATAAACTGACGTTCCAAAGGCTGATCCACGCCTCTATATTAGACCTAACAATAGTAACGGAAGACATCAAGAGTAAACTACTCTACTGGGAGGTATCCGATGAAGAAACACTCAGCGACCACTAGTTCATTGTCTTTGAAGTCGAAAACGGCAAGCGCCCACCAAATCCACCCGGCAAGTGCAAAGGCTGCCAAACGAGGAAAGTGGTTGCGGATAACCTTGAACGGGAAATAGAGCAGATCAAGGTAAACAGAATAACAATTACGCTGGAAGGATTCACGAAGGTCATGAACAACATCAGCGACAAAACCATGCCGAGAAAAGCCTCCCAAGGCACCAAGAACCCAGTCTACTAGTGGAGTGAAGAGATTTCGGAGCTCCCGAAGGAGTGCGTTAAGAGCAGAAGAAACTACATCAAAGCAGCAAAGAGAGGCACTCCAGCGGAGCGACAAGAAAAATGGCAAGAGTACATGACAAAAAAAAGCACTTCAAAGCCGCATCAAAAAGGCGAAATGAAAATGCTGGAGAGCACTGTGCGATGAGGTGGATAAGGACATCTGGGGCAATGGCTACCAAGTGGTCATGAAGGGTATAACCGGCTTTCCCCCAAGGACATAACCGTCGAAACCATTCATGTGTAAAATAGTCGGCCAGCTCTTTCCAATACATTAACCGGTCACCATTCAATGCAGGACAGATGCTTTGGTTCAGCTATTCAAGGAGGACGAGCTGAAATCTAGCGAGCAGCCGTGTCGTTCTACAGCTATAAATTCGCGTCCATACACCCCGATTCTTCCGATAGGTGGATTGATGTTACTATATCGTTTTGACTATTTCTGGTCAAAGCTTGGTTACCGAATATAAATCGATTATTATTTATCAAACAACACCAAAATCAATTATATTATTATCTATATATATAAAAAGAAAAGTCCTGACTGACTGACTCACTCACTCACTCACTCACTCATCAACGCCCAGCCCAAACCCCTGGGCCTAGAAACTTGAAATTCTAGGGATATATTCCCTTCGTGTCGTAGACGCTCACTAAGAAGGGATTTTTTAAGATTCCCTTCCTAAGCGAAAATAAAGGGTTAAATATGTTGTTTTTCGTTTTTTCAATTTTTCTTAGCCCCGATAAGATACTGCATTAGTTTTTACTCACGAAGGTTGTTTACGCTTATACTGCGAAGCATAATTCAGCATTTTGCCCTAATCAGCCCTTAAAGGGTCAAATCCAGATTCAGTTAAAAAATTTAAAAATCTAACAGTCATCATATGACTGTTCATTTCGTAGAAATGGGCTTAAGGCGCACTATTGCCGAAATGCTGTCGTCTTCGATAAATATTTTATTTATTAACAAGTGTGTGACATCTCGATTTCAAGTGTATCGAATCGACAGAAGTCTCTTTTTCACGGTGATATGTTTTTGTCCGTTGTGATTACATTCGATAATATGTTTTTGTCCGTTGTGGCTACATTCGTGTCGACAGCATTAATCTGTCAAACGGCAATTGCTGACCAAACGAGCAACAGAGCGTACGAGCAAAAGAGCGAGCAAGCGAGAGAAATAATCATTTTAAGAAAAATAGTGTTTCCAAGGGATATATTTGAAGAGAAGTTATTGTAAGTAAAAAATTAAATAATATTTTTGTGTGTTGCCGACGATGATGGAGACGATGACAAAAAAGACGACGGTGACAAGGACTACGACTATAGATACGATGACGATGATGGAGTCGACGACGACGACGACGATGAATTCAATTTTGAATTTTATTAAACTCCTTCGACGACACTACTACATGTCTGTATCATTTTGGTTTGCTGTCTATGGTCGTCGCAACATGAAAATTCGATTTTATTGAAATGATATGTGGCTTTGGTTCAATATAATGCATTCTATGCAGAGCGAACGAGCGAGAGAGATAATTTACGGAATTTCATTTTACGGAAAATAGTGTTTCCAAGGAATATATTTGAAGAAGATATATTGTAAGTAAAAACATGTGCACACTAATATATGTGTGTATCGTTTTAATTTGTGCACTATTGATATTGTCGTCTGATACATTTTTATTTTTTCCGTAATGAAATGTAACTTTTTGGCTTTTCGCATTACGTCCTGGGTTCCGCTGTTTCAAATATTACTGTTATAATTATTACTTTTACAATATTTGCGAAATAATATGTGACTCTTTTGCATATCGTATTTAATTTTGTGTCGTTTTTACGAATGTTAATTGGACTTAAAGTTTTTTGAATAACACTGTTATTTTTACGATTTTTGATAAATTATTTTTGACTTTCCTTAACAAAATGCATTATATGCTATTGAAAATTTTTGCGATATTTGAGAAATAATATGTAAATTTTTTGCATATTGTATTTCTTTCTGTGCTGTCCCAGATAGCATTTTGACATGCAGTGTATATACATTGCATATATACATCCGCGGATATGACATATCGTATGTACATACAGTGATACACAAACGACGTATATTGCATATCGTAGGGATATGCGAATGCAACGCGCTATATGTTCAGTGGGTATTCATACAATATACATATGTATATTAGCCGAACATTGTATGTATATGTTCACATATATAATAGATAGTTTCATCGTATACGACACTTCGTCGTTCGCAACATTTCATTGTAAACGCGTAAGTTGCAAGGGCGTATATTCTACGTATATTGAGGCTACTATCCGAAATGCATATGCATACTACGTATGTTCACACGATATTCTTTGAATATTCGTAAATGTATATTGATCTACGTACGTCGTATGTACACGCATTTGATGTATATACATGGCGTATATTTTACGTATATTAAGGTTACTATCCGAAACGCATAACGGTATGGTTCCGGTTCCGGTACTATAAGTTTTGTAAAATTTCGGTTATTGTTACATCCTGGATTTTAATGAAGGGACGCAACGAAGGAATAATATTTTATTTTCTCCATTTTGAGCCGGAATGTGCTGGCTCGGGATTGGAGGACGCTGGTGAGGGGCGAGTTTTATAAATAATAAATAAACACAGGATAAACACAAAAAATGTCTGAATTATTAGGTATAAAAACAGTCGGATCACACTACATTAAATGTGTATCAAAACAGTAATGGTTTATATTAACACAATTTCGAATGGCACCGAATAAAGTTATTTGATATTAAAACAGTCAAATCACACAACATTAAATGCATATTAAAACAGTAAACACAATTGTATATATAACAAGAGTCTTTAGCACCACTATATATATTATAAAAGAAATGGGTGATTATAGGTAAGTACGGGCCCGTGCTGTTACGAAGACCGACCGTCGTTGTCGGCCCCGGAGATGAACTGACTAATTAGCGCAGTGCTGGAAGCACCGCGCCTATAATAATGCAAAAAGATTGGCGGGGCGCAGCGCGTCTCATCGATGCGCTGCGTCTCGCTGGCCAGCGTGCGAACGCTGACCTAAGCAAAATGTAACGAATGATTAGCGGATGGCAACGCGTCTCGCCGGTCAGCATGAGAACCTGGACAAAAGGCGTATAGGATATTCGTATAAAATTAAAATTTTCAATTTTTTGTGTATTAAAAAGGAGGCAGAGACCCAGGACGTAACAGTTATTATTTGTTTCAACGTCAGATATGTGAAAGAGAGACGCGCGAGAGAGAGAGAGTAACGCGAGAGACGCCAAGAAACGCAAGAGACGCGAGAGGGAGACAGAAGAGACGCGAGAGAAATATATTTATAAGTTATAGTTATTATATAAGTTTTGTCCTTTCTCTTTATTGTTTTAAGTTAGTATGGCAATTGAATTTTTTAATATTAATGGGGAGATGGTGCCTCACACTATTGTCCCCATCACGGGAGACGGAGCTTGCCTGTTCCGGTCCCTCTCATATCTTATATATTATAATCAGCTAATGGCTAGGGACGTGCGTGAGCTAATCGTCAGGCACGTGGTGGACACCTGGGAGGAGTTCTCCATCATGTCATACAACAGCGAGGGGGATAACTACACCAGCTGAGTACCTCGCTTACATGTCCCGACCCTTTATGGTGGTTTATGTGAACTTGTGACGGCTGGCCAATTGTTCGAGTTCGTCTTCGAAGTTTACCGCAATGGCGAGCTCTATGAGAGTGTCGGTGCTGAAGGTCATCCCGTGAGGAGGTTACGTTTTTCGCAGGACCTTTTTAGGGGCCATTTCGATGCGTACCTGCCACGTGAACCTGAAGAAGTATTTACCTTACTACCTCTTTCCCAGCTCGACCCCTATTTACATTTCTCATAGCCTTTACCTCTTTCCCAGCTTTTTCAGCTCGACTCCTATTCACACTTCTCATCACCTCTTCCTGTCCTCAAGAAGGCTCCTGGCAAACGTCGTGCCAGATATTCCGATGTTAAAAGGAGGAAGCAACTTAAGGATGCGGCAAGGAAATATGCTCAGAATAATCCTGCGGTGAACCGTGCTGCGGTAGCCAGGTACCAGCAAGATCACCCTGAAGTGCACAGAGCGGCGGAATTTCGATATGAGCAAAGCAATCCTGGAAGACGAGTAGTAAGGCGAGCACTTCCATGGAAAGTCAAGGCTCACTCAGGCATGGCATATAATCCTGACGTGGCTTATGAGGCAGACACCACTGTAGATCTAGGTACTATGAGCCACAAATGCATATATTGCAATGCTTTGAAGTGGAAGGAAGAGCCCCGCGGCATGTGCTGCAGCGCTGGCAAGGTGCAGCTTCCACCCTTCGAACCTCTGCCCGAGCCTCTTTACAGACAACACTCTTGGCTTTCTTCGAGTTATGCAAAAATGACGATTTTGCAAAAACCCTCCTGTACTCTGAGGTCCCTTTTTTTTTATAGGAGAATAACAAATTTGCGAGAAGGAAGTGAGGGAACGATGTCGATGGCTGGTCAGGAGTGAAGAGAGGCAATGCGCTGGGAAGGGTGTACACCATTCACCCAAGTAACACCGAATGTTATTATCTCCATCTGTTGCTACATGAGGTTCGAGGCCCAACGTCTTTTTCAGAGTTGAAGATTGTGAATGGTGTCCTTCATACTACATTCCAGTCTACATGCAAGGCATTAGGTTTGCTGGAGGATGACAATCACTGGGATATTACTTTGGAGGAAGCTGCTCTGTGTGATTCTCCGTTTAAGCTCCGAGAGCTCTTCACAGTGATGTTGGTTTTTTGTCAACTCTCTGATCCTCTTAGTCTTTGGGAGAAGTACAAAGACAGTTTTTCAGAAGATATCACGCGGCAGGTGGAAAGAGAGTTGCAAGATAGTGCGCAGCAGATGATGGAGCAGGTGTACAACAGATACCTGGTGCTGATTGAGGACGCAGTGTTAGCTTTGGGAGGACAGGGTTTGCCTCAGTACGGCTTGCCTCAACCAACAAGGTCTGGAGGAGTTTTGGGAAATAAGGACTATCTGAGGGAGACCAGCTACGATACAAACGCCTTGGCACAAGTGGTATCAAATAACGAGGGTTTACTAGCGGATGAGTAGCTCGCTGTCTATCGGCAGATCCTTAGCAGCGTTGAGTCAGGTGCTGGGCAGGTTTTTTTCTTAGATGCTCCTAGTGGCGCTGGGAAGACTTTCCTCGTCAACTTGCTCGTGGCGAAGGTAAGGACTGATCGTGGCATCGCTTTGGCTGTCGCATCCTCTGGCATCGCTGCTACACTATTGGAGGGAGGCAAAACGGCCCACGCTGCCCTCAAGCTACCCCTTAATTTCATTCATGCAGAAACACCTCTGTGCAACATCTCAAAACAAAGCAATATGGCCAAAATGCTGCGAGATTGTAAGCTCATTGTTTGGGATGAGAGCACCATGGCGCACAAGCGGGGTTTTGAGGCACTGAGCATAACCCTCAAAGACATCAGAAGCAACGATGGAGTGATGGGGGGAGTCACTGTGTTGCTGGCTCGAGACTTTCGGCAGACTTCGCCAGTAGTGCCAAGGGGGACTCGAGCTGACGAGATTAAGGCGTCCATCAAGGCGTCATATTGATGGCCCTTTATCTGCAAACTTTCTCTCAGGAAGAACATGAGGGTCCACTTGAGAGGTGATGTCTCCGCTGGGGAATTTCCCGAACTTCTACTGAAAATAGGGGATAGAGAATATCCTGAGTCCGAGGGAAAGGTGACTTCCCTATAGGCCTGGGCGCAGTAGTGATAACCCTAACAGACCTTACAATCAGAATATACCCATATATAGCCTATTTCAAAGAGAAGTCTATGGACTGGCTGTGCGAGCGTGCCATTCTGACCCCCAAGAATGATAACGCTGCCATCATTGACATTCTACTTAATTCGTTCGAAGAGGCAGAAATGGAATATAGGTCTGTGGATTCAGTAATGCAAATGGATGACGCGATCCATTACCCCGTGGAGTTCCTCAATTCCCTCAACCCTCCTGGATTCCCACCCCACAAGCTTCTCCTCAAAGTGGGGGCTCCAGTGATGTTGCTGCGGGATCTCAACCCGCCTAAACTTTGCAACGGCACCAGGCTACGAGTGAAGGCCCTTTATAGAAACGTTATTGAGGCCACAGTGTTCACTGTTTGTGCTCGGGAGGAGTCGGTATTTGTACCACGCATACCACTCATACCGTCAGAGTACCCCTTCGAGTTCAAGAGGCTGCAGTTCCCCCTCAAGGTCTGCTTTGCTATGACCATCAACAAGTCCCAGGGTCAGTCGCTGAAGATGGCAAGGATTGACTTAAGGGAGGAGTGTTTCTCACATGGACAGTTTTATGTGGCCTGCTCCAGAGTGAGCTCACCAAGCAGCCTGGTGATTCTACCACTTCAGGGAAGAACTACCAATGTGGTCTAGAAAGAAGTCCTTCAGTGATATGACATGGTACAGAAGTTAAAGTGAGGTTTTTTTGGTGGTAGGATTCCGGCACTACCCCGGGTGTCCATGAAGGATTTTTCCTCACAAAAAAAAACAAAAAAAAAAGTAATATGATTTAATGTAATGTAATGTATCATACTGGAATGACAAATGTAATGTAATGTGTTCATTACATTATATTAAATCATATTACTTTTTAAGCCAAGAACGCGCTGTAGAGTCGTTATAGGCAAAAGTAAGCGTTAAGTACGGATGTGCGGCATTGTTTTGACGGATTTAGAAATTGCATTTAAAGATACCCGTGGCGAAGCACGGGTAATATGCTAGTAATTACATATTAACAAAGATACGTCCATTGCAACGCGTAAAAAAAAAACTTGACGCGTTTCACTTCCGTGATTCTTACATTATTTATAGTTGAAATAAAAACGCGCCAAGTTTTTTTGTATTAGAAAAAAAATGGTTTTATTAAATTAAATTTTTTTAATTTCTCAAAAAATTTTAATTTTAATTTTTAAATATATTTTTTTACAAATATATACCGGACTTGGCGTCTATAATTGATTGCAAATATTTTTTGAGAGATGAGATTTTTTATTTATTCAATGGTTTTGTGGGGAGTAAAAATATTTTTCGCACAGAGTGTTCTTAACGCTATTTTTTTACAGAGAATCTGTTTTTCCCTGGAGGTTTTTAAGACACAAAATATTTTCCATTAGGAGCACAGACAACGCGAGATATCATTAAACACCAATTATACAATGATATCTAAATAACCACGTGATCGAGCACAAATTAGATATCCGACGAAGCAAATATACCCCGAAAACCCACGATTTTTAACGAAGTCATATCACGATGCTAATGTTCAGCCTCACGGTTATCTACTCTTGGATCTTAAGAGCTTACACCTGACTAGAATTTTGCAAAAGACGATTTTCTTGTTTGTGCATTTCTTGAAAGTACAGGGTGTCCGCCGGGAAGGTATACTACTTTGTTTTGCCGCCATTTTGGTAAACGTTAGTCTTGACAGTTCATATTTGGCAGTCGTGAAGTAGACACGTGGCAAATTTATTATGGAAAAATATTCGATAAACCAACGTGTTTTAATCGTTAAAACATTTTATCAAAATCAATCATCGATTACTGTGACGATGAGAAAGTTACGTGAAATTTTTGGGAGAAACAAATGGATATGTGAATAAACAGAATAGTCGGTTCTGGGCAATGGAAAACCCTCAAATTATTCATCAGTCACCTTTACATCCATTAAAAGTGACAGTCTGGTGTGCAATTTGGTCAGGAGGAATCATTGGACCTTACTTCTTTGAAAATCAAAACGGCGTAACGGTAACTGTGAATGGGGAGCGATATCGTGATATGATTGAAAACTTTTTAACACCACAACTGCATGCTTTGGGCTTGATTAACATGTGGTATCAACAAGACGGTGCCACATCGCATACAGCCAGGATTACAATGGAATTACTGCGAGACCTCTTTCCACAACAAGTTATTTCAAAAAATGGTGATGTTGATTGGCCTCCACAGTCGCCTGATTTGACTGCTCCGGACTTCTTTTTGTGGGGATATCTAAAAAGCAAGGCTTATGCAAACAAACCAGAAACGCTTGAGCAACTCAAACAAAATATTCGTGATGAAATTAATGAAATACCGCGTGAAATGTGTGAGAATGTAATGAAAAATGTGCTCAAAAGGGCTCGCATTTGTGAGGCTAACAGAGGCGGACATTTATCTGATATTGTATTCCATACATAATTGCCGACATTAAATAAAACATTTATCAATATAAGATCCATTCTCTTTCATTTAATCAAAAATTATAAACAAACAAAGTAGTATACCTTCCCGGCGGACACCCTGTATATAGTATTAAGAATATTGTGTTAAAAAGTTATTAAGAATTGATACTTAGATACTTTGTTCTGTTAGCGATGAGCAGACTTTTTAAAAAAAAATATTGTTTTGCGAAATCCGTCCGGTGTAACTTAACAGATCTTGAATCTGCGAATATATTGGAAAAATATGAGACTTCACTCACAACAGGGTGGAAATAAAACCAGACTAGTAGATGGAATTTGGAGAAAGTGGTTTATTACTTTCCGCACACACAATGTGATAATACATTTTAGAACAGTTATTTTAAATATGAAAAGAAACACAAAATATACTAAATTTAGAAAAATACAAAATAATGAAAATAAATACACCAAAAATCTGAGAATTGAAAACTGACTTTAATTTTGACTATCTGGACTGAGAACCAGCACACAATTATATTAATTGTGTGCTGTAGGTACTGAGAGCGGTGTTCGTGCTGCAGCCAGTGCTGCGGAGCACGCCACGCTGTGAGATAAATGAGTGTTTAAAATGTGTCAATTATTCACTGCAAGCTCTCAGCAGATTTATCTGAGAGAAGTTGCAGCGAATAGGTGAGAGCACTTGCAATTGAATTGCTTGAGTGCTCTACATGTATGAGACAAGCTACGCAGGCAGCACTGCGTAGCACAATACAACACATAATGAGGATGCACAAAATGAGCAGTGTATAGTCGCTGTACTCTTCCAGCAGATGTCCTGGGGAAAAGTACAGTGACTATAGTACACCTGCATAATTATATTAATTATACCGGCAAATTATGGTGAGAGAAAATGTGGCCCGACATGTGCTGCAATGCCGCCAAAAAGTGAGACCAAAATGCTGATGTACTGATGAGCATCCAACTCCTCATTGCCATTGCATTTATGGTAAATTATAACAATGCACTCGTACCTGATTTTGAGTCCCGTTGAGCAAACGAAGGTGAGATAATCTGGTTGAGAAGAGTGAAATTGTCCGAGCCTTCCAAATGCGTGCGCTGTTCCGTGCGGGTTTTCACGTAAGTGTCAAAATATCCAACATGGCTGCGGGATATGAAAGCGTCGTTGGGCGCTGAAGTCAGTTGAGCGAGATAGCCGGTGAGCAAAACCGAAGTCAAGCGAGAGAGACATCCTCTCGCTCGACGCGGCCTGCCAACGAGGCACAGCCTCGGCTTTGCGAAGCCCCGCCTCGGCTATCTTCGGCTCAACCGAACTCCGTGTGCTCGAGCACAGCAACAGGTCGACGCACGGCGAATATCGATCGCCGTGCGCCAGCTGATTATCCAACAAATATATACAAATGTTTGTTTGAGAATGCTTGAACGTTCTGCCAAGCGTAGCGAGACTGCGCACTGCAGGCTAGCATGAGCAACTGCTTGCTGTTGCCACTGAGCGGCAGCACCACGCAGGAGCTGTAAATCCTGCACTAGGTCTGCGTGCCGAGCAACAGGTCGCTGCGCGCAAGCGCTCTTCGGCTTGGTTCGACAACGGCTGCTTCGTATAACGCAGCCATCTTGCGTTTTGCTCTCGTACAGCTCTCACCGTCATCGAGTCTCGTGCGTTCTCTCAACGATTAAGTGCATCAAAATCAGACTCAAAGACCAGCTCAGCCGACCTATAGTCTACACAACCCAGCCATCATATCTGCAGTGATATATTGACGTCGGCACACCGGTACAGCATCATTGGACTCATCTTGTCACGCACCCCGTGTCAGCTTCACTGCAAGGCCTGGTCGTGACAGATCTTCTCATCACTTGCACACGATTAATACAATCGTGTGCGGTAATTAGTTCACCACATTTCATTCTAATTTTATTCTTTATCTATTTGTGCTCATTTTAATATATTATTTGCTATATTTTTACTTCTTTATTTGTATTAGTGTCTGCTGCACTTGACAGGTGGAACAATAAATGCTATCAGGAGTACAAATTGAAAATGCGGGATTTTTTTCTATTTTTGAACGTTTATTCTGAAAAAATGGTAACAAATGAATTATTCAAAGTATTGTCCATCGCTAGCCACAACTTTTTCCCATCTTTCTGGCAATTTACGGATACCGTCGCGAAAAAATTCGGCCGGCTTGGCTGCTATCCAGTCATCGACCCATTTTTGGGCTTCTTCGTAAGAATGGAAGCGCTGGTCAGCTAGGCCATGTGTCATCGATCGGAAAAGGTGGTAATCGGAAGGAGCAATATCTGGGCTATACGGCGGGTGGGGTAAGACTTCCCATTTCAGCGTTTGTAGGTATGTTTTGACCGGCGCTGCAACATGTGGCCGAGCGTTGTCATGTTGCAAAATTACTTTGTCGTGTCTTTGCTCGTATTGTGGCCGTTTTTCTTTGAGTGCGCGGCTCAAACGCATCAATTGAGTTCGGTATAGTGCTCCTGTGATGGTTTCGTTCGATTTCAATAGCTCATAATACACCACACCCAGCTGGTCCCACCAAATACAGAGCATGAGCTTGGCGCCGTGAATATTTGGTTTGGCCGTCGATGATGATGCATGGCCGGGGTAACCATATGATTTTTTGCGCTTCGGGTTATCGTAATGGATCCACTTTTCATCACCAGTGACAATGCGATGCAAAAAACCCTTCCGTTTTTGCCGTTCGAGCAGCAGTTCGCATGCAAAAAAACGGCGCTCGACGTCTCTCGGCTTCAGCTCATACGGCACCCAATGTCCTTGCTTTTGGATCATTCTGAGGGCTTTTATACGATGGGAAATGGCTTGTTGTGTCACTCCCAATGAATCTGCGAGCTCTTGTTGAGTTTGACACGAGTCTTCATTGAGTATTGCCTCCAATTCAGCATTCTCAAACTTTTTCACTTGGCCCGGCCGCTCTTTGTCCTCAACGTCAAAATCACCACTTCTAAACCGCACAAACCATCTCTCGCACGTTGAAACCGATGGAACATGACTCGGATAAGCCTCGGAGACCAATCGATGTGCTTCAGCAGCACTTTTCTTCAAATTAAAGAAGTAAATTAAAACTTCCCGCAAATGCTGTTTTGTTGGCACGAAACTCGACATATTGAGAGCTCAAAAAAACTATGAATTTGACACTGCGACAAATTGACACATACTGAAAATTAAAGCTATAAGACGTAGCTTTGACATGAACATAGTCACAGTACTGCCTGATGCGTATAGCGTTAGTAACGCCATCTGTTATCAAACCCGCATTTTCAATTTGTACCCCTGATATTATAATTAACATCAGTGTACTGCGTTTTAATTCAACCTTCTATTTACAGTCCACTACCTTTCCAACAGCTGAATTCTCGAACAATGCTTAAAAAATGAACTGAAAACTTTCAAAAATAAGGAAAAAATTGACCTCATAGTTCAAACAGCCGCCATTTTGTGAAATTTTTCTTACTCGTGGCCAGTTCTGTCGTATATTACCAATTAGAATTTCAATGCCTATTTTGCTCGCACAACCTCGAGCTGACGCACGTCTGGTCGTAGTGACCGTGCGTCAGCTTATTTCTCAACAATATTTATTGTCGATAAATTTTCATAAAAAACGCACATACATACGAAAAAACATGCTGTTTTCAACAGAAAAAAAAGTTTTCGAATAAAGCAATTATTTCCCGAGAAAAAAATTCACGATATGGTCTCTCTTTTTCCTATCTACTCAGGTATAAGCCCTTAAACAATGGACACCCGATTATTGCCGATGTCATGCAGTAATATTTCCTGATAATCCACGAATGCCTAGTCTACATACCAAAAAAAAATTATCAACATGTTTAATTGGAAGCATAAGCAGCTATTACATCAGCAAGTAATAGGGGTCAGTCGTGTACGCATCACAGAAAGAGTTGGCTTTCAACGAATCCACCCACTGCGAAACTGTAATAATGAAGGAGAGCAGCAATGAGATGAAAAAGAAGCAAATAAATACACATAACACTCTGTTCGATGAACGTTGTATATAGCCCTACTTAACGCTTTTTGTCATTACAACAAAAAACAAAGAGAACAAATATTGCGTAAGGCTAATAAACCTCTAATAAATTGTGTCAGTGAATACACGTTAAACATTTTACAAGGAATTATTTGTGTGGAGTCAAGTGTGAAAAAACGTTTAAAAAAATATAAACATATGTTTATATTTATACATCGATAATTTGTCTCAAGGTGTATGCCAAAATGGAGTGTTGGTAGTTGTAGTACAGTCACAGATAAGTAGCCGAATTAAAATTAGAGGGCGAAGAAACGCTTTATAATTCAGGAAGGGAAGGACCGATTTTCATACCACTGTTACTGACTCCGATCGTCACAACTTCATTTAGTAAATTGTTTGGAGGTAGTGATGGTAAAGAAAACCTCCCGGCATTGCGTAATACAGCGATGTGTAATATGATAGCAAGTGCCATGAAGTGGCGTGAAAAGAGACATTTCACAACGTGTAAAGACAAGCTTGGGAATCACGTTCGAATCAGTAAAACTAAAGGCACCTTCGAGAAGGGTTACGAGAAAAATTGAATCGAAGAATTTTTGCGTATAAAAAACGTATTACAATGGCAGAGCTTGTATGTGGATGTGCTTTGTGACCTCGACGACGAGACTATTGATGGTTTCTTTCACCTTGAAAAATTGACGCGTGTTCTTGAGAAACGTATAGAGAAGTGTTGAAGCTAATTAAAGCCTGAGGTTATCAGTTGTAATTGTGTTGGGAACGGTTGTAGTTCTATTAACAAATTCGGTAACAACTATATGAAATACTTTATTCGTACAACTAGAGAAACGTGGTGACAAAGACCGAAGTCGCACACTTAATGACAAAGCGAGCTCACTCGAACTGGCTTACTTTGTCTAGTCATCAGTACCTCGCGTGGGAGTACCGAAGAAGACCGAAGTCTCCCGACCGAGCGCCTCGCTATCGCCTGCGAGGCGCTGCCACCCATACAGGCACGTTAAACTCATGCTCTAACAAGAAGAATAGAGTTCAAAATTCATCAATTCTTACGAAGAAAAGAAAGCGGCTCGAAAAAACAAATGTTCGTGAGTTGCGTGGAATTGCCTGCAAAGTTTAACTCGTGAAAAGCAGCGTCAAATGTTCACAATCTCGAATAAACAAAATTTTGTGCAAATGCATGACGAGAATAATTTCAATCTTGTTCTTCCGAGCAATTGCAGTATGAAGTGTTTCCCCGAAAACACGACAACACATTTTACGACTCAATTACCACGCGAAATATCGTTAAATGGTCAGTGGGTTGTGGGTTTATCGGAAATTCATATACCCTGTACAATGACACATTCACAAGAAGATGATACGATAATTGGTTTTGTGACTTGTGAGAATAATAAAGAAGTTATTACAAAACGAATATCTCAAGGTTTGTGTAAACATCATGAGGAAATTGTGAAAAATATCAATGATTCATCGGGGCGGCGAAAATCAGGTATACAAATTGTAAATGTTGAAAATGTCAGAGGTTCTGTTACACGCGATGCTGGGCTAACAGCATCGTACCCTGAGACGGTAAAGGTATAGCGACTGAACACTACAGCGGTGCGTATACATGGCTTCGAGAAATGAGAGGAACTGCTGTTTGACCGGGAAACTCCAAGGGACTTGTATAAACTGGACTTTATCCGACCAGATATTTGCCTACACCGAAATGTGTGTATCGAATACCGTAGGTACACAAACAGCGCTACTCAGGATTGCAAATTTGAATACAAAAAACTGCCCATATGGCACAACGTAAGTAAAATATTTCTCACCGCCAAATTGCATCAGTTTACTCAATAATTGCTTCAGAGTGATCGAATTAAATATACGAAATCATCTGAGTACTCGTCTTGCATTAGAGTATGGAACGTTAACGCTATCGCTTCGTTTCAAGCGAATCGCTTAAACAATGAGTGCTCATTATACCCCGTATTGCAAGAATCAAATAAGGGGTGAGATAATTTTATAGGTACCGTTTTTGTGGGGTCGCAGTATCAACGTGGTCACGGGATTGGTAGTACTTTACTTTATTTCAAACACTTTAAAGTGTTTTACCTCTGCTGAGAAGAGGGGCCAAAGCTTTAGTGAAAGAAGCCATCCACACGGTTTTTCACATTATCGAAGATGTAAGCCGACACAAAATACCACTCAGGGAGGGATTGCGTTGACGTACTGCTGAGTCTGGAGATAGTTTACAACGGAAAGTCAATGAAAAAATTACGCTTTTCAAGAATGGTACAGAATATAATACTGTAGCATAACACGCATGATGCAGACGTTATCATGACCGCCACCTACGAGGACGAGGAAAAGACATACTGCCAGATGAGATACATGTATTGTTCGTCATAAGAATATTACGAATGAAGATCCATGCTAAGATATTGATATTAATGTCGAAAACTTATTTTTAAAAAAGTATCATTATTTAAAGACATCTGTTTTAGAAATAGCGATAATTTGGAGCAATTATTCATAATAAGTATTTAAATATTGATTCAAAGGAATTAAAAATCAGTAAAAAATTTTATTAAATAGAAAATGATGATGGTTGATAAATTTAATAAATGATAGCATATTATGATTATTATAAGAGATTATATTGTTGTTAAAATAAATTATAAATCATTGATTATTCTTTAGTTTTCTATTCTAACTTTTATTCCATTAGTTTTTGTTGTTTAAAAAATTACACAAATTTGAATATAATGATAATTATGATTTATTATAATAAATTTTTGATTATTTATTTATTTATCGAAAAAAATTAGAGCTGTTATCGAATAATCGTCAAACACGACGCGTCCGAAAAGGATTATGAACGAAATCGCAGCTTTAGAATGATAGCTGATATGCGGAGTGCGAAAAAAGGCGGACGATTTTTCGTTAACTTTTGGTCAATAATCATTTCACGCTCAGTCGACTATTACTGAGATTGTTGGATTATATATTACCATCTAGTCCGCAATGGGTCGCTTATTACTCGACCAATTATCTAGAACGCCACAGCTGTCGCAACGAGCACAAGATTTCTTTGAATTCACAGCGGCACTGACAAAATTGGAAAAAAATATCTGTTTCCTTGAACCATTGCATCGAGAGCTTTGGTTCGTTCAATCTTTAACCCTCACTACTCAAAGTCAAAAGCGATGAATTGAAATTCATGTTCCTATATTTAAAGAGATGAAATCAACATTTTACTACTTTTAATTTCATCTATTTCATATTCGATAAATTTGTCTCTTAGTCTTGGTTCTGATGTTTGTCGCTAAGATCAAAACTTTGCCATCGATTTTTAAACTATTTCCTGATAAACTATTGAACTCCAATTTTGTACACACACTCCTTGTGGATGACAATGCGATGCGGTGCAATAGTATTCTTTAAAACAAAATGCTTAATAGATAATTAGTGGTTCGAAGCATATTAGAATCGAACGCGTATACTTTCGCGGCGCCTCGTTCTATCAAGTCACTCTGTAGCAGTTGCTCCGAATTTGCACAAAGCTGATTATTTAGGAATGATACCATTTTTTTGGGAATCCGTGTTAGCTCTTGAGTCTTTAACCATGTTGTCAAGAAACTCGCAGAGAATCAAGTCGTCACGCGCTATTCATGTGATTGGTAACGTTCTGTTTACTATCGAGTCGTGGAGACAAAAAATAGATTTTAAAAAAAGTAAGAAATAATCTATTTTACTGCAATGTTGTTATGCCGTTCAACATGCAAACAATGGAGAATAGGTTGAATAGATAGCGTATAGAGTCCTTAGGATCATTATCAATAAGGAGTTAGAACTCGCGTGAGCGTAGTAAATATAAATTAGCTCATTGAAAAAAGTGAATGATCAAGTGATGATAATTAACTGACGTTCGATCAATCAATTATACACCAATTTAACAAATTAAAGATTGTACAGTTTAATTCTATGCTCGAGTCTATATGACGGGACCATCGTTGTATTGAACATCTATTGTAAGTACTGACCATCTAATAACGCGCGGTGCACACACCAAGTCACCGCCATCGCGCGTTACACACACTAAGTAATACCGGCCTATGCCTAGCAACTCAAGACGCGCGGTACACACACAACTAAGCGCCGCTACTCACACTATGTAGGCCGGCACGTTGGAGACCAAATCCCGTTATTCCTTCAAAAAGCACGAATAACGAAACGTTAAAAGACCAACGTCGGATTTAAAAAGAAGGACCAAGGCTACCAGTAGACTACAGGAGATGGGCTACAGGACCACCACCAGCTACAGTAATACCAGAAGCATGGGACGGACAGACGGGATACTGGTATAAAAAGACCAGAAATTCGACATTCCAGGAACAGTTTTGTTCACAGGTCCCGCCAACGCAGAAGTTCAGGAAGGAAGAGCAAACGAGCCCTCGCTAGCTGCAGCCGCACTAATACACGGAAAGCCCAGCTGTGGTACCAGACACACACTAGACGGGAAGCAGCTGAGCCGGTGCTGCGCTCGAGTCCAACGGACCGCAGGGCCATCCAAACAGCAACAAACCAGTCTCTCTCTCTCTCTGGTAGCCGAGGATAGAGCGATCCAACAGACTATGTTCTCAGACCAAAATGATCTCCACATATTTTAAATAACGAAGATATAATATCACCATACTGAAGATGATAGAAATTTCACGATAGCGTAGGAAATAGGATCGGAAAATAATTCAAATATAACTCACAATATCTCAGAGAAAATATAAAAAGGCGATAACTCAACAAGGTACGGCCCTGATATAGCTGCGCATGCACCCAAAGTGCATCCAACTGACGCCGGATCGCAGCGGCGCGGCGGTCAGGTGGATGAGCGAGTCGGCCTTCACAGAGTACCAGGCGCGAGCTTCACTCCCACCAACGGTCCTGTGACGTAGGAAACGTCTATTGATCAACTCAGTAGAGATCCGACGCTGATACAAGTGCTACGAGCAGCTGCCGGCCATTTTCCGACGGTACGCGTGCTAAAGTATCTTACCTAGCGAACGCGGCGGGTAAAACGTTTATCGAGCGACGTTTATTTTCATTTTATAAATTATATTATTAATCAACGAATATTTTACATTAGAAATTATATGATTTATCAACGTCTATTTTCACATCATAGAGCGTATTATTGATCGAATGCTATATCTCCATTATAAAACACATTATTGACCAACGCAGATCTGTTCAATATAAGATTCTAAAAAATTCTTTAGACTCTCCAACGTACACGATTATAAATGCACTCAAGTGCCCGGGAATAACGTTTTGTAAGGCGCGTGGTAGCCATAATACCAAGAAAGAGGGATTAAGATCGATAATTAGATTTTATATTCATATTTCCACTTAATGTATCACCAAAATTTTCACTGCGTTTCTTGAATAAACCCTACTTTTACCTATTACAAAAGCCTAAATTACTTTCCTCCCTGCTCGAGTCCGAACAAAACCCTTTCAGGGTAATGTTAACGATAAATACCGTTACACTATATATATATATATATATATATATATATATATATTGTGACGGGTTATTTTTGCGAGCCCGTCACAAAGTCGGAACGAGCGGGGCTGACCGATGTTCACCTCCTCGTTCGGCGAAGAGTTCTCCCCGAGGCGATCCAACAGGACAAGGATATTAGCGTGCTTCACGATAAATATTAATTTCGTGTTTTTTTTTGTTCTTTTTCTATTAATAATACTCACAAGCGGGCGACGTCCGGATCGCCGTATTTCGAGCATCGACTAGAAGGTCAGCCGTGGGAGTATGACGGAAACTGTTTTATCGACGAGATGAGAGATCTCGAATCTCCATAGTCGTCAGACTAGAAGGCCGTAGCCACAACGATGACGTCAGCGCTCTCGTATAGAGGACCACGCCTGAGATCATCCCAGCATCATCTCATGGGAACCGAAAGATAAAATCATCCCTGGCGGCATTTGAATACTCGCTGCGCTGCTGAGTCTCTTTCGTTTCATTCGCTTCATGCTGATGCTACGTATGAAGCATCGAGGTTCTCGCGAAAGCCGTTGCTGGCTCGAATATTAAGCTCGGTCGCAAGTACCATTGCAATGGTTAAAATTTTATTGGTAGTTAAGATTTGAACTCTTGCACCGTATATTGTACAACGAGGACGTTTATACCGGGTCCGCTGCCGTATCTGTCCGACGAGAACTGACGCCTGTCTCCGCGATTCTGGACCACTGCGAGACTATTTCTAGAGAGGCTCCCGATATTGCAACCTTCTGGTAAGGCCGTCGTTTGTCTCTGGTTTGAGTGTGGGTGTTAGCTCCAGTAATTTTGGTGAGAAAACCCGGGCGATATTGTCGCGACGACATGCTGTCGTGCCGGAAATCTAACGTCTTTTCGATAATAGCGATCAAACAACTACTGCCCGGTATTTCAATTATGCAATAAATTGCTTCCCGAGAATTAAAGGATCGTCGAAGGGGTCCCATCTATTGATTATTTAAATATTTTATTATTGTAAAGTTGAGCGCATTAGAGTTCATGTATGTGATAACAAGAGCAATATGTGTGCAAGAGCGGTGTATCGATGATTTTGAGCGTACCGTTGGGAGAGTCGCTCCCGGTTTGAATGTTGTGAACTTGGAAGCTAGATTATTTATTCGGACTTATTTATTCTGTTTTATTTCTTTCGTTTCAATTATTCTGTTTTATCTCTTCCGCTTAATTTATTTTATTTGATCGATTTAGTTTTATTTATTTGGGCTTGTTTATTTTGTTTATTTGTTACCTAATAACTCTGTTTTATTGAATTAGTTTCCTTTATTTTAACTTAGTTATTCCGTTTTATTTCGCCCGATTTATTTAATCTGCGTTATTTAATTAGTTTTATTTATTCTGACTTATTTATTCTAACCGACCTTCTGATTATTTTTTATTTTATTTTGGTTTCGCGCGTACCCGATAAGGCGAGTGTTGTTGTGTATGGAGACTGAAGCAAATGTTTTACTGTTGTCACCAGTCCGAAATTTATTGTTAACCATTGTGGAAGAATCGAAATGACGGGAATTTAGTACGTTACCATTTGTCGCTTCCCGACCGTGCTTCCGAGAGTACCACATTGGCTCTCGGTTAATCAATTTGTTTATCAACTGCAATAAATTGTGCATTATATTTTTGATTCCCTAACTGCCGCGTTGAGATTTTCTTCGCGAGACACCTCTGACTAATCCATCCCCTATACCAGTGGTCGGCAAAGTGCGGCTCCAGAGCCACATGTGGCTCTTTGGCTCCTTATCTACCGTGTCTGCCGTTGTCCTGTCTTATTAAAAAGTTGTTGTATTTTTCAATCTAGCTGCACATCTTACAGGTATTTTTATACGATTTTATTACACCTGCTATGTATGTTTGTGGTTCCGGTACAAAATTTGTAATCGATTTTTCGATAACTTCTATTTGTCCAAATGTTGGAAGTTTTCTTCCATTTTTGGTCATATTAAAAGTTTTGTTATTCTGATGATGGAAAAAATTATTTTTTTCTTTTTAGTGCAGTTACATATATTAATAAAATTGTATTCTTTAAAAAGATTTTTTTTTAATTTTTATTTTCATCAATTTAATAATAATAATAATTTTGTACTGGTGGCTTTAGAAAAAAATATATTTGAAATATTTTTATAGGTACCCCAATTAACATGGCTACCAAAAAAAAGCAAAGAAAAACGGAAGATGAAAACCGCGAATTTAAAGTTGAGTGGACCGAGAATTTTGCGTTTATTCAAAACTTGAATGGACTTCCGACATGTCTTATTTGTAAGGAGAAATTCGCGCATAACAAGAAGTCAAATTTAGAGAGGCACTTTACAAGAAAGCACGCGTCATTTAGCACTAAATATCCTACCGGTGATGCAAGGAAGAAAGCAGTTGAGGAACTTCAGAAGAGTCAAGAGTCGTCAACTTCTGTGTTTAATAACTGGATGCAATCTTCCAGCAATATTAATATGGCAAGTTTTGTTTTTAGCCAAGAGATTGCTAAGAGAGGGAAACCGTACACAGACGGCGAATACATAAAAAATTGTTTTATAAATGCATCCGAAGAGCTATTTCGGGATTTTAAGAACAAAGCATATATTCTGAAAAGAATTGAAGAGTTACCATTGTCTGCCAAAACCATTAAAGATAGAACAATTAAAATGTGTTCGAATATAACCACCCAGCATATCGAAGATCTGAAATTGGTTTCGGCTTTATCAATAGCAGTTGACGAGTCTTGTGACATAAATGATACAGCGCAAGTTTCACTTTTTGTAAGATTTATGTCTCATTCAGGCCCTAAAGAAGAACTTTTAGGATTATTGCCGCTCAAAGGTCAGACGTGTGGAGAAGATATCGCAAATGCTGTAATTGAGTGTATGGATAAACATCATATTCCCCTCGATAAAATTGTGTCGATTTCAACAGATGGCGCCAAAAGTATGACCGGCGTAAGAAAAGGGTTTCTTGCTATTTTGAAAGAAAAAATTAATCACGAGATACTTGTTTACCATTGTATCATTCACCAAGAAGCGCTTTGTGCGCAAACATTTCCGGGTGAAATTTGTAAAGTTATGGAATTAGTGATTACCATTATCAACTCCATTTTAGCTAAAGCTCTTAATCATCGCCAATTCAAAGAATTTTTATTTGAAATGGAGAGTGAGTACGCTGATCTTCTGCTTCATAACAAGGTACGTTGGTTATCAAGAGGGAACATTTTAAAACGTTTCGCGTCCCTTTTTCCGGGAATTAAAGCATTTCTCCTTGAGAAGGGCGTTCACTATCCAGAACTAACAGACGATCAGTGGATCCAAAACTTTTATTTCATGGTAGACGTTACGTCTCATCTAAATCAGCTTAATCGTAAACTACAAGAGAAAGGAAACTTAATTTTTTCGATGTTAGAAGAAGTAATAACATTCAAAAACAAATTATCCATTTTTGCTCAGGATTTTGGAAGGGAAACATTGTTTCACTTTCCGATTGCATTATTTGCAATTGATGCCATCTATCGGGAAAAACGCCACGAACTTTTTCCCAGACCCAATATATAGTATCTTTGGTATAAAAGAAATACCACTCACTCACTCATCAGGAAATTTCAAGAACTATATCGCCTACGAATTTGAAATTTGCCATGTAGGTTCCTTTTACGACGTAAGTACCCACTAAGAACGGATTTTGCGAAATTCGAATTCTAAGGTGGTAAAACATGGTGTAAATTTTGAATGAGAAAACGTGTTTTTTGGTCATATTAACTTAAAACTTAGCATAAATACTCTACGATACAATTAATTGAACACGTAATCAACAATGTACTTAAATCCAATCTTTAAGAGGTTGGAAGAGTTGGGAAATGTGGTATGCGAAAAAAAATTTATTTGTCGGATTTACTTGAAACTGAGCACATAAACCCTAAAACAGAAATAATGGAACACGTATTTCAGCATCTCGAAAATTTCAACCTTAAGGGGGTGGAATGTATGTTAAAAGTTTGTTTTCAAAGAAATAAATAAACATTTGTATATATCTTTTGGTTACATTCAGACCGTTATTCGATCAAACTGAATCGCTTCTTTTGTTGTCACTAACTGATTTTGTTTATTTGACTTATCGCTAAGTCTCCACGTTGTGCACAACGCTCGAAATCGATCATAAAATATATTGATAATTATTATCGATTAACTGCTATCCACGGCGGAATAATTATGGATTTAAACGGCGAAGCGGTACGGTAAGATGAGAGAGAAGAATAATCGAGTAAGCTACACAAACGCTGACGGACCTGTGAGGGAAGATGTACGAGGGTCGATAAATAAATAGTCGGCCTTGCATCATCTGTTGGTCGAGGAAAGAAATCAACAGCGACGGTTAGTAGTGCCATCCTTTACATGACTGTTGTCAAAGTTTGAGCTCGCTGCGATGTTTAGTTTGCGTTTGACAGCGTCGAAAGACAAACAACTTTTGTGTTTTTACAAAAATGGAAAAAATTGAGTATCGTGCAGTGATTCGATTTTTGTTTTTGAAAAAGAAAACGAACAATGAAATCAAAGCGGAGCTAGACGAAGTTTATATGGACCTTGCACCTTCGTTATCAACCATTAAATATTGGACAGCTGAATTTAAACGCGGTCGTACGAGCATTGTTGACGATGAAAGTCTAGGTCGTCCAAATGAGGTCGTCATACCAGAAACAATTGAAACAGTCCACGATATGGTGTTAAATGATCGGAGACTAAAAGTGCGTGAAATTGCTGAGGCCACAGGCATATCATATGACTCAGTGATTTCAATCCTGAGTGATCAGTTGGGTATGAAAAAGTTATCCGCAAGATGGGTGTCGCGTTTGCTCACGGTCGACCATAAAAGAGAACGTGTAGCTGATGGCCAAAATTCATGAATTTAAATACGAATTGCTTACGCATCCACCGTATTCTCCAGATTCGGCCCCCTCCGACTACTTTCTGTTTCCAAACCTGAAAAAATCGCTTGGCGGGATGAGATTTGATTCCAGAGATGACGTCATCGCCGAAACAGAGATCTATTTTGAGGACCTTCCGAAATCGTATTATTCGGAGGGCATCAAAAAATTGGAAAATCGTTTGAATAAGTGTATCGAGCTAAAAGGAGATTATGTTGAGAAATAAAAAGATTTTTGTCCAAAAAAACGCGATATTCTTTACCAAGCCGACTATTTATTGATCGACACTCGTAGTTGACGGATGTGTCTCCGTAAGTAATTTTTCGACGATACAGTATTTCATGTCCGACTCTTTACACTGCGAACGTCTCTCAGCGAATAATTTTGAATGAGAATAGTTTTTAATTTTTTAAGTGAAACTTCTTTTGGGACGTTGTGAATTAGATGTTATGAAACGAAAAAAATGTAACGAAAGTTGAGACAAACGATATAGATTAATAGGATTTGGCCTGCGAGAGAATGAAACAAAACACATCTCTATGTAATTTCCCTATACTCCGTCTCCTCTTTGTGCGGTGGTTCGTAGCGACCCCGCTAACGACATCAAAAAGAGAGGCGTAGAGAGCTAAGTAAGCGAGAGAATGAGATAGAACACGGTTATGCAGAGTATACCCTATCCTCGGTCTCCACTTTGTGCGGTGCTTCGTATCCCCACTCTATCATCTATGGTTGTAGGCACGACCAGGGCTAGGGCCAACACAGCAGAGGTTATACATCTAAAGGGTGGTTAAATTTTAAGGGCCGATGTTGATTTTGAATAAAACACAAATTATTTAGGAAATTATTGTCAATTCTTTTTATTATGATAATATGGTATGGTTCAATTATGTATGGAACAAAATATCGGCCAAATGGCCGCCGCGACCTCGGCGGCACACCTCCATCCGATGGTCCAAATTTTCGATGACGCTTAGGCATAATTGAGGTTCTATGCCGTTAATGTGCCGAATTATCTCATCCTTTAGCTCTTGAATTGTTGCTGGCTTATCGACGTACACCTTTTCTTTCAAATAACCCCAAAGAAAGAAGTCCAACGGTGTCAAATCACATGATCTTGGCGGCCAATTGACATCGCCACCACGTGAGATAACACGGCCATTGAATTTGTCGCGCAAAAGAGCCATTGTTTCGTTAGCTGTGTGGTAAGTGGCACCGTCCTGTTGAAACCACATATCGCCCACATCCATATCTTCCAATTCGGGCCATAAAAAGTTCGTTATCATCTCACGATAGCGAACACCATTCACAGTAACTGCCTGACCGGCCTCATTTTGGAAAAAATACGGCCCGATGATGCCGCCAGCCCATAAACCGCACCAAACAGTCACTCTTTGTGGGTGCATTGGTTTTTTGACAATCACTCTTGGATTATGATTCGCCCAAATGCGGCAATTCTGCTTATTGACGAATCCACTGAGGTGAAAATGTGCCTCATCACTGAAGATGATTTTCTTCGAAAATTGATCATCCACTGTTGCCATTTCTTGCCACCATTCTGACCATTGACGACGTTTGGAATGGTCAAGAGGCTTTAGTTCTTGAGTCAATTGCACCTTATAAGCGTGTAAATGCAAGTCTTTATGCATAATGTTCATTAACGACGAGCGTGGGAGGTGCAATTGTTGGGCACGACGACGAGTTGAGGTGGACGGCTCTTCAGCCACACTATCGCGAACAGCAGCAATATTTTCTGCAGTACGAGCTGTACGAGCATGCACTGGTGTTTTAATATCTCCTACAGACCCGGTTTGCTCAAATTTTTGCACGATTTTTCCGATTGTACGCACATTTGGACGATTAAATTGACCGAAAAAATCACGAAGTGCACGATATGCATTTTGATTTGAACGCCCATTTTCATAATAAGCCTGAATAACTTAAACGCGTTGCTCGATTGTGTATCTTTCCATGGTTCAAATTGAGTTAGTCTGAAATTGAGAAATGTCAAATGAAATGCAGAAAAAAACTTGACGTTCAGGTGTGGTTCACATTCAACATCGGCCCTTAAAATTTAACCACCCTTTATGTATTTATACTACTGTGTTCAAAAAGTAAGGTGAATTTTTAATTTAAACTTCCCGCGTTAACCGAATCGAACAAATGAATTTTTTTTCAAGTTGGTAGGATTGTTAGTGACATCTGTGACAAATTACGTGTCAATATCATCATTAGTTTTTAGTTTACGCTTGGTTTTGTGAACAAAGAAAAGTGAATTTGGCGATTTTTACGATGTCGAATTTTGTTGAGCAAAGAAGTGCTATTAAATGTTGCTTGCGGAATGAAATTTCCGACGCTGAAACGTATCGAATGTCACAAAAGGCCTTCGGTGACGAGACTATGTCACAGAAAAATGTTTACAAGTGGTACAAAGACTTTAAAGAAGGCAGAGAACGTGTTGATGATTTGGAACGCTCTGGACGACCATCGACGTCAATTGATGAGCAACACATCAAGAAAATCAAGGAATTGGTGCTCGAAAATCGTCGATTAACAATTCGAGACCTTGTCGACATGCTTATAATATCAATTAGATCAGTGCAAGCAATTTTGAAAGATCATTTGTGCCTCAGAAGAGTCAAATTGCGTTTGGTGCCAAAACTCGCGTTTGGTTCTTCGTGAGTTTTTCGCCAAAAACTCCACTCATGTCGCTCCACAACCACCGTATTCGCCTGATTTAGCACCGTGTGACTTCTGGCTGTTCCCAAAGCTCAAGAGACCACTCCGGGGAAATCGTTTTGAGTCGATTGAAGAGATCAAACGTCAATCGCTACGCGCATTGAAGGCTATACCTGAGGACGACTTTTTAGCATGCTTCAAAGATTGGAAAAAAACGTTGGCATAAGTATATTGTAGCTAGGGGGGAATATTTTGAGGGGGACCAAATCGATTTGGAAGAATAAATAAAAAAAAATTATTTTAAAGAAAATTCACCTTACTTTTTGAACACAGTAGTATGTATGTTTGTATTAGCGTCATCTGCGCGCGCTGTATTCTCCTTAACACTTTACCGACCGATAGCCTATTAATCGGCTTTTGGTCGTTCATGCTTACCGACCGATAGCCTATTCAGCTTTTGGTCGCTGATGCTTATCGACAGATAGCGTATTAATCGGTTGCAACGGCGATAAAGAATTACTATCATATGGACAGTCATTTGTTATTTAGTATTGAGGTACGTTGCTCAGTTGAGTTACTTGCGTCGCTTTGTAAGCTCCCACATTTTCATACCGTTTTAAAAAATTTACCCCTCGCGAAGATAAAAGTTGAATACCTTCTTATGTATTTTCTTCTCTCCAACAACTTTTGTTTGATATATGTATATTTCGATAAAGTTATTAGGTTCCGAATTAAACAATTTAACACTTTGTTTTTCAATGTTTAAACAATAACCCGGGGGTTGATTGCAAAATTGTTATCGCCAATCGATTCAGCACCATCCAATTATTAAAATATCCAAATATTAAGAGAAAATTTATTACAAGTGTTAAAAGTTTTACACAGGATGTGACACGCAGAAAGAGAGAGAGAGAGTGAGAGAAGGAGAGAGAGCGAACGAAAGAAATAGAGTATAACATGGCGACAAGCTACTGTGCGTTGGCTTATTTGTGCGTGCTATATTTTCTTTCTTTCTTTAAGCCTTTACAATTCACACGGCCCGAAACCGTCCCGAATGGAACTATGAACAGTAGAGTGAGAGCAATGCGTGGTTACGGTAGAGCCGAGGAGTGGGGATATTCTTGTGACATATAGATGGTTAATCAAATCTTTTTTTGGGAATGCTTGTGTACATAATATGTTAAACAATACCGAAAACAAAAGAAATCACTGATATGGAATCAGAACAATCAACAGAAACAAAATTTAGTTCTTTGTGTAATATGAAGCAAAACCTTATTCTCCCCTTCCTTTCTCTCACTCCCTCCTTGTCTTTCCCTATCGGTGTATTTATATCATTCTTTCGCAGATTACTTAAATAAAAAATATAAATATTATAAAAATAAAACCTTTGTTATTTTATTATACGCGGTCATATGTTTCTTAAGAGTGATAAATCTAAGCGACAATGATTTGACCAAATTTTTGATGTAAAATTTTTTTTTTTTTTTTTTTTTTTTTTTTTTGGCAGTTCGCAACCCGGTTAGAGTCAGCACCACCTAAGATCCCTGTGTTATCGATCTCAGAAAGATCTTCAACAATCGAATCATTAATTATTTTTGTCAACTCTGATTGCCTCACTCATTCATTAAGAATTAATGAGGCAACCAGAACTGACGATTTTTTACTTTTTAAAGAAATCGTGAAAAAATATTGCCACAGCCCGGGTTCGAACCGGGAACTCCAGAATTCTAGCCTGGTACGTTACCAATTACGCCACCGCGGCTCTAGCAACATCAATTCACGATCTCTATTTTAATGTCAATTAATACACCTTTGTTATTTTATTATACGCGGTCATATGTTTCTTAAGAGTGATAAATCTAAGCGACAATGATTTGACCAAATTTTTTATGTAAAATTTTTTGGCAGTTCGCAACCCGGTTAGAGTCAGCGCCACCTAAGATCCCTGTGTTATCGATCTCAGAAAGATCTTTAACAATCGAATCATTAATTATTTTTGTCAACTCTGATTGCCTCACTCATTCATTAAGAATTAATGAGGCAACCAGAACTGACGATTTTTTACTTTTTAAAGAAATCGTGAAAAAATATTGCCACAGCCCGGGTTCGAACCGGGAACTCCAGAATTCTAGCCTGGTACGTTACCAATTACGCCACCGCGGCTCTAGCAACATCAATTCACGATCTCTATTTTAATGTCAATTAATACACCTTTGTTATTTTATTATACGCGGTCATATGTTTCTTAAGAGTGATAAATCTAAGCGACAATGATTTGACCAAATTTTTGATGTAAAATTTTTTGGCAGTTCGCAACCCGGTTAGAGTCAGCGCCACCTAAGATCCCTGTGTTATCGATCTCAGAAAGATCTTTAACAATCGAATCATTAATTATTTTTGTCAACTCTGATTGTTAAAGATCTTTCTGAGATCGATAACACAGGGATCTTAGGTGGCGCTGACTCTAACCGGGTTGCGAACTGCCAAAAAATTTTACATCAAAAATTTGGTCAAATCATTGTCGCTTAGATTTATCACTCTTATAAAAATAAAATTTTATTGCAACTTCAGAATTCATGAAAAAAAATGTATCAGTTTCACTTCTACCGTGTGTGAATGGCACGCATATGTTTTTTTTTTCTGGGTCATTTTTTTTAAAATATGCTTCGTTTAGTTATTTTATATTGTTTATTAGGAGTTATTGCATAAATATAATTTCTGAAAGTAAGTAAAAATAAATCACTTAACATTAGTTCATATTTAAGATTTTTAAAAATATTTAAAAAGTAAGATGTTTAAAGTTATTTCTTTTTTGTTACCTAATGGCGGCAACTTTGTAACCGTGAAAAAATTTTTTTCCAGTTTTCAATGTAAACATTTTCAAAATATCAAAAAACGTTAAAAAATCATGATTAGAAAAAATGTCTGGGTGTGTATGTTCTGCTGGCACTGTAAAATTGAAACATCTGTAACTCGAGAACGGTTTGAGCTGCAGCGCTCCCGTTTCGCATAGATGTAAATCTATACACCATCTTTAATCACTACAAATTTTGTCGGAATTACGTGAAAATAACAAATTTTACGGGATTTCGAAATAAATAAAAAAAAATTCTGTGATCGATCTTATTTACCCAAATTTCAAGATTTCCAGTTCATTTTCTTCATATAGAGTATCATGAAAGAACAGTTTGTCTTCAATTCGGGAAACATCGGTCAAACGGTTCAGATTTTATGAATGTTCGAATTTTTTGAAAAATCGGCGAGTTGCTTTATTTCTTGAAAATTTCAAGATATCGTGCAGATTTTTAGAAATAGAGTATAAAACTAAAGTTGGTATTTAAATTTCAGAGAATCGGTAAAAAAAAAATAAAGTTGGTACACAAATTGGAGAGAATCGGTCAAACAAAGTAGTCATTTTTTGAAAAATTTCGAAAAAAATTATCGAAAGGCTATCATTTCGATAAATTTTGAATAGTCGAGCAGAATTTTATAACGTGAATAGAGTATTTTAAAAGGGATGCTGGAACAAAATTTAGAGTTAATTGGTAAATGCGAAACAATTTGAAACTTGCAAATTGCTTTCTCGAGATTCTGCACTATGCTTAAAGCTTTCTCTATGAGGAAGCCAAAATTAAGAAAGATAGTTGCTCATTGAGAGGTTTTTGAGTATCGCCCGGAATCTCGAGGAAACGATTTGTGAGTTTTAATTAAAAAATTTTTATATAAATTTTTTTTTTAAAGAAATGTGAATTTCGTTAGTTCATATTTAAGATTTTTGAAGAGTAAAACATAATATTACAGATGATGAGATTATTGTAATTAACGGATTACAGATCCCTTGCCGAACAGTAAATATTCTTGGTGACGGCGCGTGCCCATTCTCCTCCCTGTGCTATCTGGTCCAGGATGACCTGCTCCAATTCGGGCTAACATTATGAGTTACGTGTCCAGCAACTGACAGGGGTTTAAGTGCTTCACACAGAAGCGGTCTGGGACTCCTTACGGTACTAAGCATCGGTACCTCACCGAAATGTTTAGGACTTACACTTATGGAACTAGTTGCTCACTCAAGGCACCTGGAGAGTTTTTCCCTTATGAGTTGCAGGTGTTTTAAGATGGTACCATTATTGCAACCTTTGGGGAAGCGCTACAGAGACAAAAGAATCCGATTCACAGGAAATTTTAATGAAGGGCACTTAGATGTTTTGATTCCATTGACCGAATCAACGACTCATGGTGATGTTTATCATGGTGATTAACTAACCCTGATAATGTCAAACAATCACCAACCAACAATGAGCCAACGGAGTGTGAACCGGATTTGTCCTGCATAGCGTCCCAGCCCAAACTTACTTCTTATACTGACCCACCTCAGTTCAGACGAATATGTTTATTCTAATGTTAATTCTAATGTAATAAAAATCAAAGTGAAAATAGGGAGAAAATGTAGGAAAATATTTACAGTTGCGATTAGGAAAAAACAAGTAAGTGAAGCTGCTTCAAAATATACAAAAAATAACCCAGAAATAAATAGGAAGGCTGTTGAAAAATATACTCATAGTCATCCCGAAGTGAATGGAGAAGTTGTTAAAAAATATGCACATAAATACCCCCTCGTTAATCAGGAAGTTAGAATTAAATATAATGAAAAGAGATCACAAATCAGATTGGTGACATGGGTTGGTAATTCAAGTGACAAAATTGTTGATCTCGGATGTCGGTACCATGTACCTGGTGCCGTGCTATGAAGTAACAGGATGAGCCTCCCGGAATGTGTTAAAATGGTGGTAAAGTCCAGCTCCCTACCGTTGAGTCCTACCCTGAACCATTACACAGCCTCCCCATCAACCAGTATACACTGGCAGAGCACTTTGTTTCTGCTGCCCGGAAGTACAACAGATGCTTTCAAGTAGCGTCTTTTGGAGCAAGAGAGGTGAAAGAGGGCAATTTTAGGCCAACTTTCAAAGTACAAGAGCAGGTCCACCACGGGATAGGGAGCCTCATGGCAGGGCTTCAGCAGCAGCCTTTATTTCTCTAGATATACTTTGGTGGTGATGGTGACAATGAGAGGGACATCCGTTGTAGACTCTACCCTGGCATCAAGCAAGGGCTGGTTAGCCAACTGCAGAAGTTGCTGCTTGAACACAACAAGTATATTCTTGATTTCAAGGCTGCTGTTGATTCTGTTCCTAAGGGACAGAAGGAATTCCAAGTGCTGATTAACGCTGATAGGAAGTTTTCCGGAAAACACAGAGGTCGTTTCAATTTTCCAACTACTAGTGAAGTAGCAATTCTCATTGACGGCCAGGATTTTGAGAAGAATGCTATCGTTCTCCACAGCAGAGACAACAGATTGGTACGAATCATTGAAACGCACCGTGCATATGATGGTCTCTAGTATCCTCTGATGTTCTGCCGTGGACAAGATTGACATTACATCAATATACGTTGTGACGGGGTATTTCAGCAACCCGTCACAAAGTCGGACCAAGCAGGGCTGACCACTATGCAGCTGCTCGTTCGGCCGAGAGTCTCCCAGAGGCGATCCAACAGGGCAAAAATATAGCGTGCGCAACGAGCAATATTCATTTCGTGTTTCTTTTGTTTTATATAATTCTCCCAAGCGGGCGATGGCCCCAGCACGAAATCATCAGCATCGACAGGAAGGTCAGCTGCGGGAGCTTGAAGGACGCCACGATAATAGCGAGAAGAGCGATCTCGAGTCTCCGTCGTCGTCATGCAAACCAGCCCTAGCCCCGTCTATGACGTCGGCGCTCTCGTCGAGAGAACTACGCGGAGACCATCTCCGCAGCATCTCATGGGGACCGGAAGATGCAACGATCTCGGGCGGCTTTTGAATTCCCGCTGCACTGCGAAGTCTCTGTTTTTCTATTATCGCTTCTTACTGCTGCTTCATACGAGACATCGAAGCTCTCGTTAGAGCCTTATTGGGTCGTTCGGAAAGTAATTTCGTTTTTTCCCAACAGAGGACTTAATTGTATTTTTTCACAACCAACTTCACACTTAAGCCGCATAATCATATGTATATTGACAGCTGATATAGCAAGGCTTGCTTGTGAAAAAATTCAATTGATTCTGCACAGTAGTTTTTGGTTGATACCCTTTTAAATATGAAAAGTTAAAAACAGCATTTTCGGCATATTTTACTTTTTTACTATAGAAAAGGTAAAAATTCTGTTCAAGCAAGAAAAAAATTATCCGATGTGTATAGGGAAGATGTGTTAAGTGAGCGCCAGTGCCAAAACTGGTTTGCAAAATTTCGATTCGGCAATTTTGATCTCGAAGATGCACCCCGTTCTGGAAGGCCAGTTGAAGCTGATGAAGACACAATAAAGGCATTAATTGATGCAAACCGGCGAATAACAACTGTGAGATCGCTAAGAGATTAAATTTATCGAATTCGACCGTTCATGATCATTTGAAACGGCTAGGTTTAACCTCAAAGCTCGACATATGGGTTCCTCATCTTCTTACGGAAAAAAATTTGTGCCGTCGCATTGACGTTTGTGATTTGCTTCTCAAACGCCATGAAAATGATCCATTTTTGAAGCGTATCATCACTGGGGACGAGAAATGGGTTGTCTACAATAATGTTAAGCGCAAAAGATCCTGGAGTAGAAAAAATGAACCGGCTCAAAGCACTTCGAAAGCCAATATTCATCAAAAAAAGGTTATGCTATCTGTTTGGTGGAATTTCAAAGGAATCGTTTATTTTGAGCTTCTACCGAGCAACAGAACGATCAATTCTGAAGTGCACTGTCATCAGTTGGACAAATTGAATGATTCACTTAAAGAAAAAAGGCCAGAATTGGTCAATAGGAAAGGATAGTGTTCCAACAAGATAATACGAAACCACATACAAGTTTGACCACTCGGAAAAAACTTTTAGAGCTTGGATGGGATATACTGCCACACCCACCATACTTTCCAGACCTGGCACCTTCAGATTATCATCTGTTCCGGTCTCCATAAAATTTTTTAGACGGAAAAACGTTTATTTCAAATGAGGAGGTCAAAAGTCACTTGGATCAGTTTTTTGCCAGCAAAGAACAAAAATGTCATGAGCGTGGATTCAAGCTACTGCCAGAAAGATGGCAAAAGGTATTGGATCAGAATTGACAATATTGGATTGAATAAAATATTAATTCACTATAAAAAAATCGTCGTTTTTCATTTTTATAAAAAAAACGAAATTACTTTCCGAACAACCCAATATTTACGTTCTTTTATCGTGGTTATTTTATTCCCGTTATTTATTCAATTATTCATCTGATTTACGTGATTTTATGGTGACCATTTTATTTTCGCTATTTATTTTGTTTGAGTTATTCTATTTTATTTATTCTGTGCCCTCTACTCTGATTTTATTTATTCGAGGCGATTTATGCGATTTTATTTATTCGGTTTGGTTGCGTTAATTTTATTTATCATGTTCTCTGCTATTCTGTCTGATTGAGTTAATTATTTCTTCCAGTCATCAATTCGATGATTAGTACTTTCGTTTACGTGTTGACTCGGTGTGAGTCGTAACTGATTTATTTTCATTTATTTATTCTGCGTTAGCGAATTAGTTCCGCTTACATGTTGTCGCCAGACCGAAATTTCTTGTTAAACATTTTAAGGAAAATTGAATTGACGGGAATCTAGCACGTTACCGTTTGTCGCTTCCCGATCGTGCTTCCGAGAGTATCTCTCTAGCTCTCGGCTAATCATTTTGCTCATCACTGCAGTAAATCGTTTCTTACATTTTCGATTCCCTAAATTGACGAGTTAAGATTTTATTTCCATGCGCACCACCACTGACTGACCCATCGCCTCTACCAATCGCCAAGGCTGCAGCGAAGCTGAGTCGGCCCCGTGTATTCTGCGTGCGAATTACATTTGTCTCGGGAAATAAATTATCTCTCGAGACTGGTACACAGCACGCGGGATCACGGGAGGCGGAGAACGTGGAAAAAGTGGTTACACGTATAATCGATGGTTCACCAGTGCTCATAAGCTACTCGTATGTTGTGTTGAAAACAGCACTATACCCTTAATGGCCCTCGTACCTCAGCGTGGCGCGAAGACCATGTCTCCTCTCAAGAAGACCGTGTCTGCTGCCGACTTTTACAGCTACAGGATAATAAAGCGTGATGGCGAAAAATGCTACTTACTACTGTTCCGCAACGTTCTCAATCAATTTCTGATTGATATGTATGCGAAAATTTGGTCTGAAAGACTCAATTGGATTCGTAACAATCAGAAAAAGCTGGGAAGTGAGGAATCTATTCACCTGAAGGTTGCCGTTACAAGAACTGATGGCTAATTGTCAGAGTTCAGCAAGATGGTTGTGTCGCCGTTCTCTTTCACTAGAGGCCCTCGCTCATGCATGAACGAAGTCAAGATGCGATGACATATGTGCCCTATTTTGGACAGCTAGATTTATTCATTACATTTATTTGCAATCTGAAATAGCCAGAAATCGCGAAGCTCTTGACTCAAAAGGCTAAAAATCTTACGATAGACATGACGTAGTAGCGAGAGTTTTCAACGTGAAAGTAAAGCATATGATGAAGTTCCTTACTAAAGGTTGCATCTTTGGCCCTACCAGGTGTCACATATATTCAGTGGAATGGTAGAAACCTGATCACGACCTAGACCCAGCCCTCCATGAGATTATCAAAACAACTATGATGCACGGCCCATGTGAACTTATCAACAGGAACCCATCATGCATGGTGGGTCCACTGTCAAAATCAATGGAGTTGATCTTGACAATCGCTGGGTGATGCCATACAACGCCGTCCTGTCTCGGCACATACTACGGTATAAGTGAGTATTGCAATTCAGTAAAGACAATAAAATACATCTGCAAGTATGTTAACAAAGAGTACGACCAGGCAGCGTGAACCGTTGAAGATCTAAACAAGGTGACGAGGTACCAAATATCCTTTGCAAGGATACTTTTATATTGCGAAGTTCTAACTTACTACATACGGAAAGTGTTGAGAATTCCTGTGGTGTTGGTGAATTGAATCTGAAAGACATCAAAAAAGGATGAGTTTTCACTCAAGGCAGGTGTGAAATAACCAGACCAAAAGACGTAGAAAAAATGGTTTATTCTACCGTCGACTGTCACACTACAAAAAAAATATATAAAAAATAGCACAAATGAATTTAGAGTGAATATTGAGGAAGAAGCACATACAATTGTATTAATTGTGTGCTGAAATTTGTGAGATGAACGTGGTGCAGCCCGCGTTGCAGAGCACGCCACGAGATGAGATTTATGAGGATGCACTAATGAGAAATGATAGTACCAATAAACTCCGGGTGAATTTAAGTGGGAAGCACATACAAGTATATTAATTGCGTGCTGTAGTTTTTGAGGTGAAACATGATGCCGCCCCGCGCCGCAGAGCACGTCCCGAGATGAGACTTATGAGGATGCACAATTGAGAATTCCCCACCTCACCGTCATTGAATTTATGTAAATTGTAACGGTGCACTCTTGCCGTGTTTTGAGTCCTGTTGAGCACGAATACGTTGAGTAGATCCGGAGAAATCGGTGAAAATTATCCGAGGTGAGAGCAAAGTGTTCAAGCTGTCCAAGCGGATTTCACGAGAAGTGTCAAAATCTTCAAGATGGCTGAGTAGTACAAAAGCGTCGTTGTGAGACGCTGAAGTCAAGCGAGAGAGACAGCCTCTCGCTTGAGTAGCATGTCTGCGAAGCGCTGCCTCGGCTATCTTCGCGACAGCCGATCGCCGCGCACCATCCAGCAGCAACAGGTCGACGCACGGCGAATGTCGATCACCGTGCGTCAGCTGATTTTCCAACAGAAAGATAACTAGTTCTGTAGGAAAAAACAAGGGAAGCCAGTGACAGGTTATTCAGGTGTGCAGAAAGATCAGGGTTGGGTAGAGTTTACACGGTCCATCCCAGCAATGCTAAGTACTGAGTGCTAAGTACTAAGTACTAAGTGCTATTACCTGCGCCCACTTTTGCACGAAATTTGTGGCCTGATGGCATTTACTACACTAAAAACTGCAGCAGGCGTAGTCTAGCCGACATTTCAGGCGGCCTGCAGACAATTTGGCTTGCTGGCGGACGATGCACACTGGGACTCCACTCTGAAAGAAGCATCAATCTCTAACTCTCCTCATAAAATACGTGAACTGTTTGCCATCATGTTGGTTTTTTTGCCAAGTAGGAGATCCAAGAAAATTGTGGGTGAAATACCGAGACAGTCTTGCGGAAGATGTTAGATGGCGAATGGAGGGACATCGCAGAGACGTGAAACTACTCAAGGATATTCTTGATTTGACGTGAAACTACTCAAGGATATTCTTGATTTGACGTGAAACCACTCAAGGATATTCTTGATTCTTGATCAATCTGTTGCTGGCCACAATTACGCGTGAAAGGAATATCGCTGTGGTCGTTGCTGACTCAGGTATTGCAGCTACCTTGATTAAAGGAAGGAAGACGGCTCACTTTGCTTTCAAGTTACCTCTCAACCTGAATCATTCTGAGTCTACACTTTGTAAGATATCTAAGAGCGATACGGCTCAGGTGCTTGGAGAAGCCAAAGTTATCATGTGGGATCAGTGCATCAGGCTCACAAGAGAGGCATTGAGGCTCTAAATAGGACGCTTCAGAACATTAGGAACTGCAACCAACTGATCCGCGGAGTTACAGTGCTTTTAGCTGGTGACTTCAGACAAACCTTGCCTGTTGTGCCACGAGGGACATGTGTAGATGAAGTTAAGGGCTATCTCAAATCACCCATCTTATGGCCGTATGTCAAAGTTATGTCCTTGAGAGTTGACATGCGTGTCCACCTTTAAAGTGACTTGAGAAAAGAGGAGTTTTCTAACTTAGTACTTGACATTGGTGATGGAAAAATTTTGGAAGAGGCGGGAAGAATAAATATTCCGAGTAACCTTTGCGATGTTATGGGGGATCTGATCACCATGACAGACAGAATATACCCCAACATTCATCATACTGGAGTGGATTGCGCTTTATAGTGGAAGGAAATAGCTATTCTTACTCCAACAAATGACTCAGCCAACAGCATCAACATCTTTCTATTGGAAAAGCTGCCAACTGAGCAAATGAAGTATGAATCTGTGGACTCGGTAATTGAGGTCGAGAATACTGTACATTACCCTGTAGAATTCTTGCACACTCTCAACCTACCAGGAATACCACTTCACGTCCTCTACCTCAAGGTTGGCGCTCCAATTATGCTATTGCGCAATCTAAACCCTCCAAAACTTTACAATGGCACCATGCTTCAGATGAAGACTTACAGACACGTAACCGAAGCCAACATTTTCACAGGCGTCAATCAGGGAGAAACCGTCTTCATCCCCCGAATACCTCTGATCCCATCAGGCCGCCACGTTGAATTTAAAGGTGTGCAATTTCCCGATAGGGTTTGTTACGCCATGACCGTGAATAAGGCACAGGGACAAAGTTTAAAAGTGGTAGATGTGGATCTGAGGAGTGACTGTTTCTTCTATGGCAGTTGTATGTGGCTCCAGAGTCAGTTCTCCAGGCAACCTGGTCATCCTCCAACCGGAAAGAAAAACAAGAAACGTTGTTTATAGGCAGGTACAGAAAATATAATGTTAGGAATTGATATTGGTATAGTTACTAATCAATGTGCCTCGAAAGACGATGCCCTCCACACATTCTTCGAGTGCAAGGAATGGGGAACATAGAGGGACCCACTCGAAGAGGAGTACGGGAGCATAACCCGAACCATTTTTTCCGGAGTTATGCTCACATCATTTTGAACATTACACTATCGATCCATATTTAATTGCACGATGTGTACGATGTGTGGTGAAGTAGCGCATGCACGTGTGTATGTGAAAAAGGTGTATATGTTTTAAAAAAAAGGTATGTGTATATGTTAAAAAAGTACACACGCACGCACGGAGACGCACACACACCCACAGACACACATGCATCCCTATATCTTTCGGAAATATCCCCTTTTTAATCTCTGCTCCTTGACCCCACCGGGGGCTACCACCGCCTGGACCCCCACACGGCGCTCGCCAAATGCCTTTTATGTGTGCGTGTGTGTGTGCGTGTCATGAGGGGGGTCATGAATCGGTCGTCTTACAAGAGGAGTCCGACACTTGGAGAACGAGTTTAGCCCCCTATAGTGCGTTAACGCATTTCTCCCTCCACAAAAAAAGAAGAGAAATATAATAAATTTATTGAAACAAGGGGAAGAACATAGGTAATAATGTCACGTATTTCCTCGCGAACGAAGTCGCGGATATCAGCTAGTTTAATCTATACTATAATTCTTAATGTGTGGATTCCGTCCCTTAAACTCCTCCTAGACGGAGCGTGCTAGGAAGGTGATCTTGGACATTTTGGAAAGGTCTCCTGATTTCTAGGTCAACGCAACTATTTTCAGCTCTTCAAGTTGAGTCCTTAAGGAGTTACGGACATTTGAATTTTCTAAGAGTATTATTGAATTTTGACGTTTAATTTTAATTTTTAAAAAAGCAAAGTTATTCTTCGTAGTACGTATAGCTTGCGCTTTTTTAAAAAAGAAAAGGTTACTATGATACAGTGAACGAAAATGTCTGTTTTTGTTTGACATGAATTTTCAAATGCAATTCACATTTTAGTGAAGCAGTAAACAGTCAAGTCATTAAAAATAAACCTGGGCGAAGCCGGGTACGATACTGGTATATAATAAGACTGACGTTCTCAAAGTGCAAAATGCAATTATCAACTGCATTTGCCGAAAATGCTGAATTAACATTTATTTCGCAAGCTCTCATTGCTCGTGTGTTAGAGCGAAATATCTAAATTACGATAATTCATTTACCGCTGTTATTACAGTCAAGCGACGTCTTCTTCTGCGTTAGAATACATCCACATCGTATATAATTTTTTTATTTATTATAGTTCAAACGCCAGCATGTAACTTGATATGTAAAAGACGATTGCAATGTTCAGGAGACGTCTCCCAACTGTAGTGACAGCGGTAAATGAATTTTTGTAATTAAAACATGGAGTTAACTAAAATGAAATCGGAAATTATTTTATCCTTTTTAGATTTAATTTGATATGAAAACTCGTGAAAGCTCAAATCCTGTTTATTTTAGTTTTTTGCAGTCAAGAGTTTAAAAAATGTTGAATGTTTTTTTAAAATCAGAAATAAATGAAATCCAAACGACGAAATCTCGATGATCCTCCTTTTAACTTATATTTCACATCTTAATGATAATAAAAACATACAGACTACTTATTTGAAAAATTAGATTGAAGATGAAAAAAATTGTACGCTTATGCAATCCTTAGATATATTTGATCGAAAATTATCGACTTTCCGAAATCGCTGAATCTTGTTCATTGGTATCATCAAAACGGGTGCATTTTAAAATGTCATAAAATTGGAAAGTGTATCTACATTTCAATGCAGTTTGCTGAAATCGGAAAGGGTGTGGTTAATGAGGTGGTTGCGCTGAGTTGAATTGCTCCATATATATATAAGTGCCTTTAAGCAATGTCTCTAAATTATTGGGCATTTGATGACACGTGTCAAAGCTATACAGGGCATTCCAGGTCAAGTATTAAAAATATATAGTGCATTCCAGGGCATATGTAAAAAATTTACAGGGAATTCCAGGACCAGTGTTACAAACAGAAATATACATGTATTATGATGATGTTTTTTAGTTTTTGCGCTACCTGTCAGGATATGCGTTGTGAAAATATCTGTTTTGTCCAGAATGATATCCTTCGGTCAAAACTTCCTCTCCGTTCGTCCAGTAAAACAAACCATTGGCCATAGCTAGTGATACGACATTTTTGAATTTTGGCTGCTGGGTATTGGCTCTGAGATTTAGAATTTCGCGTCCATCTAGTGAAACGGATATAACTGTATTCTGTGTGTGATTTGGCACGAGCAAGCGGAAGTTTGTGTGATCGACGGTAAAAGCACCCAGATGAGCGTCTTCCAGTATCAGATAGGGTTGAACTTCGTGTTTGACGCCGTTGCTTATATCCGCTAAATCGAGCCTAAATAAGCCACCCCTCGTAACCCAGAATAGGTAGCCATTGTACGGATCGACTTCGATGTGCGACGGTCGGGTAAGAAAACCCGCCATCGCTACGGTCAATCCCTTTCCATCGAAATTACATCGAGCTATTTGCCAGACTGTAGTTGCGTGTTTCACTTCTCCCAGCACGTACAGATGCATATTTAACCAGTCAACGGACAAGCTCAGTGGCTTGAAATTCACTCGACCTGGATTGAGAACAACCACTGGTTCTGACGGTTCCAATATGGACATGCGATACACATATCCCATTGAGTCGGACAGGAAAAGTTCAGCTGATGCCACGTGAATTGCTATACCACGGATCAATCCATCTGATCGACAGACGACTCTCGGTTCATCGAGCATATCTGCGCCTTGCTTCATTACCACGTGCTCACCACCAAGGATTAATATCGGTTGCTGCATGTCTTTAACTGTCAAAAATGAGATAAACACTTCTATCAATAAGTATTTAAATTTTTTACCCTAACCTCCGAACTTTGAACACATTTTTTTCAGTAAAGCAGTAGAGTGGGGCTTACTGCAGGAATACGGAACGGAATGAACCCCACAAATCTAACATGTATCATAAAATCTGGTTTCTAGAAAAATGCATTAGAAAATATGTCTCTGTCTCTCTCGCCCTTGCGAATTCTTAGATAATAGATCACGTGATTTGAGCTTTCCCTTAAGCCCTTGTTTTTAGGCAACAGTATGCGCGAAACGTTTCTTAGATATTCACTCCATGCACCGAAACATACAGAATATCTGATTTCCATCATTAATCAATTCTCATTTTTGAAACTTTTATTTGTACCTTTGAAAATAGTCTAGACAGCGATCAAGACAAGCTGATATACATATATATAGTCGGGCTGTAGTTATATATATATATATGGGCAACATATCTTAACATGTATATCAATGAAGCATGTACATTAATAAAATAGTTTCCAAATTATTATAGGATCTTCCATGGACTATTTATCAATATCGAGGATCCTGTATACATTTTTCTACAGATGTTAAATCCGCACAGCCCAACTGCGGCAAGCCCTTTTTATATGATAATTATCGTTTCAAATTGCACAAGTCGAGTTTATAAACCTGCAGGTTTGATCATTTATTTAACGTCGATCACATTAATATTGGAATATCACAACTAACAAATAACATTATTAAAGGGTAAAACAAATGCGAAATGAAGCCTTGTTTGAACAATTATTTGGATACGGCGACTACGTAAATAATTTTAAGAATGCCCAACTTCGGGTTCGAAGAAATTATATCAATGTGCCAGATCCATGTCTGCCATAAGAGTGCGAGACTGATGAAAAAAATGTCAACCAAATCCTACTCACAATCAGTCACGGATGAGATTTCAAAAAAAGAAGGTATTATATGTCGGAAAGCAAGATCTTCCATCTGCCTCTAAAGGGAGGTGAAACATCCACAAGTGCGAAATCGGTAAAACTAGTATGACCTTTACGGTGGAGTGAGAGAGAAGCAGCCCATCTGTGTAAGTATGGAGGTTTCACCTCTCGTTAAGGGATCATTCAACTGTCAAATTTTGGAAAAACCATAAGCATTTTTTTTTTTGAAAGTATATTTTAGATTATACTTGCAAAGTTTCCAGGCTTGATTCGATTTGGTTCGTCTGTTCCTGCTGAAATTTTCAGAGACGGGCGCGTAGCATGACGCGCTCACAACTTTTAACTCAATTTCCTTAATACTATAACTAAAGGGTGTCCCAGCAAGAGCGCCGGATTTTAATTTGCCGCTATTTTGTTAATACGAGTTGTACGGTGATTTTTTTTTTACATTTGTCATACAGACCACGCGATTTAAGAATATGGAGAATTATTCAAACCAACAACGTTTAATTATTGTAAAAACACATTACAAAAATGGTGAAAGTTTTGCGAAAACAGTTCGCCAATAACGTCAACTTTTTGGTCGCAATAATGTGCCAAATGAATCGACGAGGCGTTTAATTACAAAATTTGAGACCAAATTTACGCTGATGGATCAGAAGATCATTGTTTGTCGTCGTCCTTGTCGGTCACTCGAAAATATAGCCACAGTAACGGAATCTGTGGCCGAGAATCCAGGAACTTCCATTCGGCATCGTGGTCAACAATCCGCATTAATTTGATGATGTTCCAATACCCAATCAGCAAATTCACGGCGCTGCGCATGGTCCCTTGGCTTGATTTCTTGCACCAATTGAACCTTGTACGCGTGCAAATGCAGATCTTTTACCAAAATTCGTTGCATAGTGCTGCTGGAAATGTTTAATTGTTGACCACGATGCCGAATGGAAGTTCCTGGATTCTCGGCCACAGATTCCGTTACTGTGGCTATATTTTCGAGTGACCGACAAGGACGACGGCGAACAATATTTTCGAGTGACCGACAAGGACGACGACGAACAATGATCTTCTGATCCATCAGCGTAAATTTGGTCTCAAAAACTTGACGTTATTGGCGAACTGTTTTCGCAAAACGTTCTCCATTTTTGTAATGTGTTTTTACAATAATGAAACGTTGTTGGTTTGAATACTTCTCCATATTCTTAAATCGCGTGGTCTGTACGTAACAAATGTAAAAAAAAATCACCGTACAACTCGTATTAACAAAATGGCGGCAAATTAAAATCCGGCGCTCTTGCTGGGACACCCTTTATTAAAAAAAAACGAAAAAATATTTTTTAATGTATATACAATTAAAATACGTATTAATAAATAAGCGCAGCTTCAATTACCCTACACATTACATTCGCAGAAGGAATTCCAAAAAATGACAGTTTCAATGTTTTACAGTCGAAGGAACCCTTAAAACGATATTTCAATTTATTCGTACCGGCAGGTTCCGGTGGTGTGGTGATGCAAATGACTGCAGGTGGTCCATCCCCTACCCCGTTCCTCATGGATACGCTTATCGTGTAATTGTTATTCGGTATCAAATTCGGAAACATGTAGTGATCGGTATTTTCCGCAGCTAGTATATCCTGCGCAAAGAGTAATAAAGACTCATCAAAAAGATTATTTGCAGAGGAAAAATGACTCTGCCAAGATTTCCTTGTTAGACAGCATAAATAAAATAGTCGTATAGGACAGAACGCCATGCCAGAAACGGGTATATCGATTTATCTGATTAGTACAACGTATACCTGTTTATACGCTATGCCAATAAACCACATTGTGATGATTGTTATATGTAATTTAGATGCAAAGACAGAGACGTTCAACAGAGAGCAAGGATGTTGTGTAGATTATTAAGGTTGCATGCGCCAAATTGACAAGATTGTGTAATTTATTTTCTGTGTATTTAAAATCCGCAAGTTATCAAATTTCTTAAAAAAAAAAAATCCTAAATGGATTTTCTTCTCATGTGATCGCACAATAATTTGATACATAACAGCACATTCTTAATTTCTTATGCCAGACTTGATTGTAAATTAAATAAAAACAGAATATTGCTGCCATGAATAATATTTTTTTTTAAATAAGAATTTAACACATGTAGCGGCGTCAAAGTAACCTAGCAAAAACGATTTGTTAGATGAATGTCCAGTCAATTAATTACAGCATGGGCTGTCGAACCAGTTGCCCGATTATAATTTAGCATTTATATCAGACGTTGTACTTATGCTGTTGAGCAAAAATTTAAACAGCAATGAAGAAAAATTATGCATGTATTACTGTAACATACATGAATCAATATACAAGTTTTTTTATTGTAGATAAATAGTAGCGTAGGGCATAAAATGAAATGAAGAATAGAGGTAAGTGCAAGAGTTCGAAGATTTGGACACTCGCCATAGAGTATTTATACCTTAGTAGATAGTTTGATACAAAAATATTTCGGTTTTCTGGCGTGGCATGTACCTTATTAAGTAAGGAGTAGTCAGCCCCTTGTAATTGCAAGACATAGGACATGAGTGGGCCATTAGGAAACGGGCCTGGTTCCCAAGACACAGACACACGATAACTATCGACCGCTGCTGCTCTTACTATTACCGGTGTTGAAGTTGGACGACCCGCTGCTAACGTTAATATAACAACACTCGGCGCCGAAACGATAGGCTCCGGATTGTGTTGCGTTGATGTCAGCAATAATGCCACCCGAAACTGCAATTAAATTATTTTCATTAATGACATTCAATGGATTTAGCTGAATATTTTGCGACAACTCGTTATAAAAAAATCCTGTCTTGACTTTATGGAAATATCGTTAAACAGATTACTACATATCTACTCAATTTATATTGATGGCTAAATACCAAAACGACGATTTACTACGACGCTTACGCCTTTCTGGCAGTAGATAACCAATAAAATCTAAAAAGTGTCAAAACAGATCCGAATGAATTCAAAAACTGGCCGGACTTTCTTACTAGGTTCTTAATAAGACATGACCTCGACCAACTTTGTGACACACGTGCGCGCTCAGCATTGCACCAACGATATGAACAGAACACAAACGTTTTTTCTAGTATCAAAATACAACAAATATTTTTCGGAAATATATACCCGAAATATTTGCTTATACAACGAAATTTCGGTATGTGATTGTTTCACAAACATGCCACTCGGTTATAATATCCCTAAAAAACGTCAAGCTTTTTCTTACATGGACACGAAACTTCCCTGAAGAAATGCAAAGCCAATTTTAAACGTTTGCTGTTAATATTTCAAATTTGCAGCAACATGCTTGGCTTCAGCTTGGACTGGGATGCTAGAATGTATTGCGAGCTTGGGCTATCTTAGTCGTACGCCAGAAAGAGAGAGGCTGTCATCAAAACTATGTTTATCTTTATCCTTGTAAAGCTAAGATAGAAAAAACCCCTCCATTCTACCACCTCGGACACCTCGGAATTGAGATAAGAGAGACCCCTCCACTCATGCATCTCGGACACCTCTGGGACTTGCGTGGAGCATCCTCCCTCGCACGACAGTCAGTCTACTCGGGACACTGCTCTTATGCACCTCCTTACATACGTAATATAAACCACGTTGTAAGCTCCACGATTGTACGATTGTAAAACACTGTCTTTACTACGAATAAATAAACGAGTCACTACTCAAACTTTTCAAAAAGGCAAGAATCGGTATAATCCCCGTAACATTTTGGCGATCCCGCCAGGATAGTATTCGCGACTAATTAGGAAGTTATTCCACTTGTACGAACCACGTTAAATACTGGTCACGACTTGGACCCTGAACTTTCATCGAGTCACATCGAAACTATCTGGAAACGAACCCTGGGACGTCCTCCAACGCGAGACATCACCATTGAAAAGGGACCAAGGAGACGTCAAAACTCCTCGTCAAACGAAATTCACCGGTAAGCAAAAAAAAAATAATATTTTTTTTATTAATACTGTGGAACCTAGCCCGCGAACTAGGAACCTCATCAATAAAAACCGACTGTGAACTTCTATGACAAACAAGCTTTTAGCAGCTTGCGAAGCATAAAAGTTATAAACCAAAGGCAGGAGGCGACGCTAACACCAACCACTGTCCAACATAACTTAAAAACCAAAAAAAAAAAAAAAAAAAAACCCATTCTGGCTTTTACGACGTACCGCGAACCGAACGAAGAGATTCCTACTAGCGAAGAAACAGACAGTGATACCGACATTATAGAGATAATACAGAACCCGTATTACACTGCACCGACCATGTCGAGGACGACATCACCTACGCGACCCATAGAGGATCGAAGCCTTACATTCATATTAGAAAAACTGGAAAGCATTTCCGCAAGAATGGAGAGAGTAGAAATCGGAATTGTGGGACTTGGAGAGGAAAACGAGAGACGAGCTCAAGAAATTAAAGATATATGGACACATTTTAAAGTAGACATCACGGAAGATGAAGCACCACCACTGCCCACGGTACCACCGGCATTCCCACGGGACGGACAAAATCGTTCGCGAACAGGAGAACAGACGCGCGGGACATCCGAATCCACACCGGAAAGACAATGCGAGAAACCACATCCAACAAACGCTGAACCAGCAAAAGACGCTATCAAATACGTTCGCACGCTCAAAGGATACAATGATGTCGGAGTAGAAGAATTTATCCGCTCGGTCAAACGAGCATCCGCTGCGTGTGATAGGCCCGAGCGACTCCTGGATCTCATTATCAATGAGAAGGTAGTCGGAGAAGCCGAGCGCAGCATCCGAGGCATCGAGATAAAAAGCTATCGTGATCTGTTCCGAGCACTCCGCGACAACGTGTCAGCAGCCACATCGTATGAATTAGCAAGAAGCAAACTCACGTCCACCAAGCAGTTAAATAAAAACGTACGCAGCTACGATAAACGCTTTATCGAACGTTACAACGAACTTCGTTACACGATCCAGAACGAAGCAGACGAAGACACTTCGCGCACCGAAACACGAATCGCGTTAAAAATAGAGGAACGGAATATCGTCAAAACCTACATCGGAGGGTTGCGAGACGAAATCTGCATGCAAGTACGCAGCACACGCCCGAAAACACTACGCGACGCGAGAATGGAGGCACTCGAGGTGGAAACCTTCCTCTTCGAGCGGCGACGAGCGATGCAAACAGCACGCCCCAGTCCACCAAATAACCGTTTCCAACCATCAACAAGACAGTCTAATTATCAACCAAGGCCATCAAACCCCACCTGGCAACAACAGAGACCAGCCCCGCTGTCCGCTGAAAGAAACTTCAACCGCACCGAAAACAAGCCACTCTTCGACAGAATGAAATTATTCTGCACAGGATGCAAACAACCAGGTCACATGGTGGAACGCTGTTTCAAGAAACAGGGTTTTCCATCGGGACCATTCCAAAAACGGCCACCTCGACGAGTCAACCAAATAACGGAAGAGACGCAGGAAGACCAATGGCATCAAGAAAGCGACGAACAGAACGAGCAGACAGAATCCTCAATACCGGGGGAAGATTATGGAACTGTGTATGGAAACTGGGAGGAACTGCACGACCAGGACGATACCTCATCGATTCCGGAGCATCAATGAATCTAATTAAACAACATATGATTCACCCGGAAAATCGACACCTCATCAGGCCATGCAAACGAAGTTTCTACATGGGCAACGACCTCCACGAGACCACACACGAAGCCGATATCACCCGACATGGCATACCGATACCTTTCACGATCATACCTGACGACTTTCCGTTGGAAGAGGAAGCCCTGATAGGACGACCATTCCTGGACAAATTCCAGTTTGCGTTAACAAACACACGACTGCAGCTTGACGATCGTACCTACACACTCGTCGACAGCGGATACAACATACCGCCAAGAACGCGCCAAGTACTCCACATCGCCACCAACCAGAAAAAGGGATGTGCCATAATAACAGGGCATGACCTGATTCCGGAAGGAGTATACCGAGTCAAAAACCACCAAATACGAGTACCGCTCTCCAATACACAGGAAACTTCGATGCACATCAGACAAGAAGGAATACATTCGGAACCCGTCACCGTTAACTCAGTAACAAAACATTCAAGAGATGACGTTAACCGAATAAAGCTTCTCATGGAGAATACTCGACTTACACACGTAGAAGATAAGATAACTGGACCACTTGCACAAATCATAACGCGATACAATGACGTGTTCACTCTACCGGGCGACCCACTCCCGTGTTCGCCAGACACGGAGCACGTAATCAGAGTGAAAGACGATAAACCAATCAACCACGCCAGCTACCGTCCACCCGAAATACATAAACATGAAATCAACAAACAAATGGCAGAAATGTTCGACAATGGAATTATACGAGAGTCCAAATCACCTTACAACTCACCTGTGTGGGTAGTACCAAAGAAAGCAGACGCATCGGGCAAAAAGAAATGGAGAATCGTCATCGACTTCCGGAAGCTGAATGAAAAAACAGATCAAGACGCTTAGATACCCATAGAGGAAGAAAGCAAGAAATATACAGCCTTCTCAACGTCGGACGGGCACTTCGAATACAATCGAATGCCTTTTGGACTCAGGAACGCACCAGCGACGTTCCAACGAATGATGGATACCGCACTTCGCGGATTGATCGGAAAAACTTGTTTCGTGTACTTGGACGATATCGTGGTATTCGGGTCCACACTACAACAGCACAACGAAAACCTCGAAAAACTCTTCGAAAGACTTCGACAAGTCGGACTCAAACTTCAACCCGACAAATGCGAGTACTTGAGACCGGAACTCGAATATCTCGGGCACCTGATAACAGCCGATGGGGTGAAACCAAACCCAAAAAAAATCGAAGCAGTGCAAAATTTCAAGCAACCGAAAACGGTCACCGAAGTCAAAAGTTTTCTCGGACTCACAGGATATTATCGCAAATTTATCAAAGGTTTTTCAACCATCAGCAAACCTCTCACGATGTTGACAAAGAAAGGAGGAGAATTCAATTGGACAGATAAAACAGAAAAGGCATTTCAAACTTAAAAAAACGCTCTCTGCACATCGCCTGTACTCAGGTATCCGAACTACGAAAGAGAATTTACTCTGACAACTGACGCCTCAAACGTAGGGCTAGGAGGGGTCCTATCGCAAGATGGACACCCCTGCTGCTACATATCACGCACACTCAACAAAGCTGAAGAGAATTACACCACCTCCGAAAAAGAACTGCTCGCCATCGTATGGTCAGTCAAAAGACTCCGACAATATTTACTCGGAAGAAAATTCAACATACAAACGGACCACAAAGCCTTGGTGTGGCTCTTCAACATCAAAGACCCCTCTTCGCGACTGATGAGATGGAGGCTCAAACTCGAAAAATATGAATTTCAAATCGAGTACAAAAAAGGGAAGGAAAACTGTGCAGCCGACGCCCTATCTCGATTATGCATTACACGAGAGATGCTACACAACGCAGGAGGGACAGACATCGCGTCACCGGAAGAAAGTATTCTGATACCGGAACGACTCTATTCAGACTACACCACTTGGTGCCTACTCGAGAATCACTTGAATAAAGTAAAAATACTACTCAACACCAACAAGGGGATATGGATGCTCATCGTCAAAGTATCCGACGACGATAACCACGAAAAAATCGAACTGGGACCATACGACGAAAAGAAATGGCTAAACGAAATCTACCTAGGAGTCGAATATTTCAAGGAGAACAAGAAGGACCCTCGGTTCACCATCTCAGACGCCACCTTATCCACTTACGAAAAGGAAACTCTTACGGATATGCTAAATTTCCTAGCAAACAAAGATAACGTCGTAACCCGCATCTGCAGCAAAGAAAGAAAACTAACAGAAGAAGAGAAACGACAAATTCTCTCGGAAAACCACGGAGGATCACTGACACACCATCTGGGAGAAAATAAATCCATCGCGCGTATAAAAGAAAAATACGAATGGAAGGGAATGGAACAGGAAATGATCCAGTTCATCCGGGATTGCATCATTTGTCAACAAGCAAAACTAACCCGCATACGACCGAAAGCCCCCGCCATCGTCGCCGATACACCCAGGGAAGCCAACGAAAAAATCGCAATGGACATCTTCGGCCCGTTACCAAAGACCGCTAAAGGAAACAAGTATCTCCTAACCATTCACTAAGTATCTACTGATGGTACCGCTACAACAAACTACTTCAGAGGACATTGCCGACGCTTTAATCCAACACTACATCTACACTTTCGGAACACCGAAGAACATCTTAACGGACCAAGGAACGAACTTTCTGTCCTACGTCATACAGGAATTCGAAAGAAGCCTAGGGATACAGCCGATAAAAACCACGGCCTACCACCCTCAATCGAACGGCTCGCTCGAACGCACACAAGCAGTTATAAAAGACCTCATTAGAACATCACTTGAAACGGCCGAGAGAAACCAACGCTGGGATGAGAACATCCAAACTATTGGATTCGCGTATAACACCTCAATCCACGAAGGGCACGGACACACGCCATTCGAGCTGACGTTCGGACGAAAAGCGAGACTTCCGTCATCCATCGATAGCACAAATAATCTAACGTACAACGAGCTGATCGAGAAATGGAAAAAAAGACACAACGAAACATTGGAAAGAGCTCGAAATAAACTCATCAGAGCAAAAGAAAAAAGCAAGGAATATCACGACAGAAACATCTGTTGCACGCAACCCCTGTACCAAATCGGAGAACAAGTCTGGACAACGGACGGACTACGAAAACGAAAGCTAGACAACGAATGGGAAGGCCTTTATACGATCACGGCCGTACTCGAAAATAACAATCTAGAAATAGAGAAAAACGGTAAAAAAACAGAGAATCCATATAGATCGAACTCAACCTTTTTTCAGACATGAGGAAAACAATACTCCTCGCAGTCCTGCTACTAGCAACTTGGATAACAGCAATCACAGCCCAGCCATTGAATGACACCACGTTCTTTCTCGAGGACCTCGGAAAAGCCAAAGTATATCATCAAACGTGGAGAGTCATCGGAACCATCGATCTAACCGAATTAAATACCCGCTACAATCAGTTATGGAACATGAACAACGATGCAGCACGCGCCTGCGAAGCAAAGTGCCATGAACAAACCGAAATTGATCTCATGAGAACACGCCTCAAACGAACCTACAATAACATACAACTGCTCGACCATCTTACCAACAAAACACTGGTCAGGAGAGGACTCATCAATGCCATCGGATCTTTGTCCAAATCCCTCTTCGGCACACTCAGCGATGAAGACCTCGACCACATCAATCAAGAGATCGACAGGATCTACGATGTCACTAATACATTGGAACAAGGATTATCAAATCAGACGAAAATCATCAAAATTCTTCTGAATAATGCAAACCACGATATGTATGCATTAGGCAAACGAGGAGACGAATATCTGAGACAAGCCAACAAAGCCGCAAACAAAATAAATAATATCACGGTAGACATATTTTTGGCCAACCAGCTAACAATCAGCGGATTTCTTCTGGCTGACCCCCAAGAAGACACGAACATATTGCTTAACGCCATAGGGGACGCTAAACACGGCATAATTCATCCACAAGTTTTTGCTCCAGTAAATCTCGTGAACGGGATCGCATCTTTTGAAAAACGGACCAATACACCGTATAGTCTGGAAAACAAAATCGAGAATTACCACGACATCGTCGCTATGTCTCAAGTAAACATCATATTGACGAAAGGACGACTAACCTATATCATCGACATCCCCCTCTGGGAACAAGATACATTTGAAATTAAACACGTGATTCCCATCCCTAGGAAGCAAGGAGAAGCCTACACAGCGCTTATCCCAGAGTCACAATATATCCTAATCAATCAAGCTCACAGTTCCTACATACCAAGCTCATTAGAACAAATCAACCAATGTCTCAAATCGCGAAGCCTAAAAATTTGTAAAAGAAACCAACCATCCTTTCTGCTAGCAGAAACAGAATCCTGCGACACTCAGATTTTAAACAGAAAAATCAAAACTATCACGCACCCAAAATGTAAAACAGCTCCTTTTACCGTACAAGACATAACATACATTCAGTTACAATCCAATCGAGGATATTTAATATTCCCGCAAGACAGTCAATATCTCGATGTTCTCTGCGGATACAGATTGGAGATGCTCAGGATCGAATTGCCAAGCTTGATCAACTCCGACGAGGACTGTACTATAACGACGAACGGCGCACTAATTAGAATCGCACCAACACTCAACACTACCATGAACATCCTATACCACAAAGATTATGCATTCCCTATAAACGACACAGATATCTCAATAATTCGACGACACCTTGTCCCCATACAACATCACATGGATACAAACGAAATTCGGGAGTTGGAGACCAACCTCGACGAAATACAACAACAGATCGACCTCACGAAGGGACGAAGAAGAGTCCAGTCATGGAGCGAACACGCCTTCAGCATACTCACCTTCTGTGGATATGGCGCACTCATACTCATCACGCTCTGGTCCCTTAACAAGGTCGGACTATTCGAATGCATAAAAAGTTGTACACCCAAACTTTGCTTTAGACTCGGATGCAGTAAGATAGTTAACCACTACCGACCTAGTAGTGAGTATCAAGTTGAATATCGCCTACCAGCAACCGAACCAGCTCGGCCATCACCGTCCTGCCAACAACCACTGGACCCGCTCTTCAGATCAGTGCGTCCACCGCGAGTAAAATAGGAACTTCCAGGGGAAAGTTCTATCTACTCCGGGAGGTGTAAAGCTAAGATAGAAAAAACCCCTCCATTCTACCACCTCGGACACCTCGGAATTGAGATAAGAGAGACCCCTCCACTCATGCATCTCGGACACCTCTGGGACTTGCGTGGAGCATCCTCCCTCGCACGACAATCAGTCTACTCGGGACACTGCTCTTATGCACCTCCTTACATACGTAATAAAAAACCACGTTGTAAACTCCACGATTGTACGATTGTAAAACACTGTCTTTACTACGAATAAATAAACGAGTCACTACTCAAACTTTTCAAAAAGGCAAGAATCAGTATAATCCCCGTAACAATCCTCCCGGTCCCCTTGCAAACACCTTCCTAAAATTACTCTAGCGTAATTCGCGAAAACATACATTCTTATGTTTATATACGCGAAATTATAGGCGTGGGTAGGTGTTTCCCTGGGTTTAGGTTAGCTCTGTGAATAATAAACAAGTTTGAAAGGTCTAAAACATTCTGCTTAAAATAAGTGAAGAAAACGCCGACAGTTATTCTTAAAGCTGTTGCGTCCGATGCAAGCCTTCGTTTTTCAGACTTCAATATGCAAAATATTACCACTCATAACAAAATCGTTGAAAATGTTGACACTCTACTCTAACAACCCGAAAGAGGACCACCAAAGATGTTTTGTGAATCATTTCGAATTCTTTTTGCTTCCTCACAAAGGTAGCTATAAGATAGCTTTCAAAATGTGCTAAAAAAAAGTGCAGGAAGCAGATTTAGATAAAAATTTGGATATGTGTGGGCTTGTGTGCGCGCGCGCATGCTGGGTGTCAGGGACATGATACTATAAAATTCGAACGTAACTCGAGAACGCTTTAAGCTACATCGTTTATACTTCATAAAAAAATAAAACAACACGACCTCTTTACTTACTGTAATTTTTATAAAAATTAATTTGGTTCAGATCATACGGTTTGAATTTTTCGAAAAATGTAATTAAACGCTTTAGATGTAACAGTTTTTGATATATTTGCTAAATAGTTCTTTACGAATGAAGTCATGTTTAAGGACGGATGGTATTGAATCTGTAAAGAGCTTTAACTTTTATGAGATCTCGAATTTTTTAATAAAAAGTGAGTTATTCTCGTAAACTTTGATTATTGTACCTGAATTTCTTTTATTAAGGGGGGAAAAGGGTCGGAAAAGTGATTTTTTTTTCGGATACTACAACTTATTATTAGTCATTAGGAGCAAAAGTTTTCGAGTTATAGACAATTGAGTCTCCGGGCGCTCGGTCTCCCTTGACCGTCATGAGACTTTAAACGTGTTTATCTCAAAACTTTTTTTTTAAGTCGGTAGTCAAAATTTGTCGAAAACCTTTGGACCGATTTCGCCTAAACTTTGCACACTTCTTTTACATACTAAATACTCGTTTCTGAACGAAGGATTTTTTTTTTTTCAATTACAACTTATTTTTTTATTGAAAAGAAAGAGCAATTTTTGGCAAAAATCAGAATTTTTTGATTGCACCTTTACTAAAAATTCAAAAATTAATATTTTGTTAATTTCTTCGTTCAAATCCAAGATAAACTTATGTACTAAAGAAATCTTTTTGGTTTTTTAATTTCAGATGAACCAATCAAGAGTTATCCTGACTACCGCATGGAAACTTTTTTTTGAGGTGACTCGGTTCTCACCACTACCACTGGCTTATTTTTCAATATTTTTTAATGAAAATTTAACAGAATATAGTTAGAATGATGCTTAATAATGTAACAAATTTTTTAAATATTAATAAATAAGGTACTCTGGAAAAAAATTCACAAAAATATGCTTTTTTTTGTATCTCAGACCCTTTTCCCCCCTTAAGGTGAAGTAACATTCAGCGTTGCTCAATTTTGAGATTAGAATATATTGTCTGTGATATAAATCTTTAAAAGTTTAAGAAATCATGCTAAAACTTTGTACACATATGTAAGGATGTTAATGGATGTTTAATGTAAGGTTTGATCAATATCAATGTAGTGAGAAAATGTTATAGAACATTACATTTTTTACATTTATTAGAAATTTTTTGTAGGTTACTACAGCTTGCCGAATGAAATGCTCGAAATTTGATAATCACTTGAGCAATCGATCTTTAATTTGTCATACTAGTTATGGAGTAAGTCATCATAATTCTACAATTTTCGTTAAAATATGTTAATGCAATGAGATTTAATTGCATTTTGATAATTTTAATTACTTCATCATTCAAATTTTCTCATACTTTAGGTTATATAATTAATAGAGGAATCTGACAGCATCCATTATTTTTAACCATTCCGATAAAACTTCCTTTATGAGGAAGCCGAAATTGATAACCATACTTATACATAGAGATAGTTTGTGACAGGTGGAAAATAATCCGGAAGCGATATATAAGGTTCTATTTTCATCTGTGTTTTTTTTTTCTTTCAGGAAATGGCTGCATGCTGATGTTAAGGAAGTTGACCAACTGCGTGGTGGTCAAATTGTGGTTCATTCAGTAACGTGTTAAGACAGATTAATGGAAAATTTGTACACATTGGAAAAATCATTCTACCAATAAAGTCCGAAGAGCAGACGCAGCAGATTGGGTTTTGATCAACTGTCGAGAGCTGTCAGTGTGAGCATGTATGTCACCTAATGCATTTTGTATATAATAAAATATGCCGTGTTGTCTACTGTATCCGACTTTGACAGATCTATCACGACTATAACCAGTGTAGGTTGAATGTCTGTAGATTCAGTTAAGATATCTATATGTAATATTCACTGAGTCCCATTCATAATACTAGTATTTTTTTACAGATATGTTAACTAGTAATATGTTAATTAGTAATGAAAATATACATTACGAAATAATAATTATGGAATTATTTATTATGTTGACTTACCCGATATTTTGTATAAGGCTGCAAATTTTCTACAAGTATTTGATCGTCTTCGCCCCATGATTGATTTCGACAATATTGCCAGGTCTCCGCAAGTTCCTCGTACCTCCATTGAACCAAATAAGATAGTCTACCACCACGTTTTTTTTTCAGATCGACTCCCTTCCATTCAAGACGAAGAGAAGTAGCCGTGAGAGAATCAGCAACGAGGGCAGGTGCCGGAGGTACACCGATCTTCGCTATGTGAATAAAAAATACACAGATATGAAATACAGAGTCTGCATATAAGAAATAAAAAGTTGAAGAATATCTTATTTTGAACTCAACCGGTTTCCTAAGAATTAAACTAGATAATAGCACTATTCGCATGTTTTTGAGGCACGAGATGTACCCTCTTTCACAAGAGAAATATATCATATTTTTACATCTGTTGAGCTATTTACACAAACATTGTATTGTACTTTGACGTTGGCTTAACATCAAACTTGTGTAAGATATTTGTAGTTCAAGTCGACTTACTTAGCAACCATTTTTCATACTTCATAAATCGGCATGAGAAACGATTTCCAGATATTTATAAGAAACTTTTATTAATTTAACATTTTCGTTGCCGAACCTCTTTTCATAGGTGTTATTTACAAGTAATTATAACTCTTATTGTAGATGAGAGTTAAATCCAAACCTTGGAAAGTCCAAGCTTTGTAATTTAAGTAAAAATAAGCTGTGTATAAGATGTGAGACATTTTTGCTTAGTACTTGAATATGTCTGAATGTAATAGATGGAATGCTTTGAAATTTACACAGATTTCAGATTTAACAATACTAATTAACAAAATACGATGGAAATTTTGTGCTACTAGCTGCATAGATGTGAGAAGCTTAATAATTTGTATAGAATACCCTTATGTGAAATTCTACATTGGGAGACAATGGAAAATCGCGTTATGCTACATTTGACGTTTAAGTTAACCAAACTGTCCACCGATGTTGGGCACTAAAAATCAAATGGTTAAAGCTACACGAATCACGCCGACATCCGAGGAGAGAAGTGATACGGAGCGTGAAAAGAAATTTAAAGAGTACGATACGATGCTGGATGAAATGAAATCATTGTTTTCGGAAAGCTGGGAGATTAAATCGCATGATAACGCAAAAATCGATGATTTCGAAAGATTTCGAACGCTGGGCACTGGTGCGTTCGGTCGCGTTATACTGGTGCAGTATAAATCGACATCGACTTACTATGCCATGAAGATACTGGAAAAGAAGAAACTCGTGAAGACCAAGCAAGTCGAGCATACGTACAATGAAAAGAAAATCCTTGAATGTGTTAAATTTCCCTTTGTCGTATCGATGGAGTTTTGCTTCAAGGACAATTCCTATCTCTACATGGTTCTGCCTTTTATAAATGGTGGTGAAATGTTCTCTCATCTAAGACGTATGGGTCGCTTCGAGGAAGAATTGGCGAGATTTTATGCCGCTCAGGTGGCTCTCGCGCTCGAGTATCTTCATCATTGTGGTCTCGTCTATCGTGACCTTAAACCGGAGAACATATTGATCGACCAAACGGGCTATATAAGGGTGACGGATTTCGGATTCTGCAAGATGATCGAGACACGGACGTGGACCCTGTGCGGTACACCAGAATACCTGGCACCCGAGGTTATTCTCCTTAAGGGTTACGGAAAATCCGTCGATTGGTGGAGTTTTGGTGTTTTGATATATGAAATGAATGCTGGTTATCCACCATTCTACGCTCATGACCCAATGAAGATATACGAGAAGATTGTCGCGGGTAAATTTAAATTTGCCAATCATTTCGGTGATGATCTCAGAGATATTCTGAAGAATATACTTCAAGTAGATCTGACGAGACGCTATGGGAATTTAAAGGACGGCTCAATAGACATTAAACGTCACAAATGGTTCAGCACGATTGACTGGAGCAAAGTTTACAATCAGAGCATTGAAGCTTCCTTCGTGCCCAAATGTCGTAATTCTGGTGATACGAGCAACTTTGATAATTATGATGAGGAAATTCTGAGGGTCGTATCGACAGATTGCTATGCTAAGGAGTTTGCTAATTTTTAATCACAGAGGTTACCTAGCTTTACAAAATTCTGAATTTACTATACCGAAATCATATTAACTGTACTTAAATAATTCCATTATTTGTATAATCAAAATAACAAACGATTTTACGGTTTACATTAGAGTTGTATACATAATCAGTAAACCTACCTTTGAGGTGCTGGAAGTATCGATTTAAAGCGTCATGACATCCTAAAACGCAGTATAGCTCTTTTGGTGGCAAAAGTTTCTGCGTACAATTCTGTAATAAACAGATATTATTCTTTATCGAAAATAGTGTTGTACGTGGGTGTATGTACGCAGGCGCGCACGTGTATGCGGTAGGAATCAAAGTTTGTTAACATGGAAATAGCCATGTTACTTAAAATCGAAAAAAAATCACTGATAACTGGCTCGGTTCTTTTTTCTTCAATTTGTTCAAGTTTTTTCGACTACATAACATAAAAGAACAATAATAAAACACATACCCTCTATGGGATGTATATTAAAAGCCTTAAATCTTCCACAGATAATTTGGGTGTTTTGTCAGAACGACGTATTAATTCCGGTAAATGTTATTGAACTCTGAATTAAAATATCTTGAAAAATTCAGAATCCTCTGCCAGATATGACCATTTTCACAACACTTACCGGAAGGTAAGTGATTAGGACATGTCATTTTAATATCTAACACAGGATTGTTATGCATTTTTTCAGATTTTTAAATTGAGTAGAATTTTAATAAATAGAAGGGGGCGTATTTAAACTACAAAAGACTACATGCAATTTTGAGTTGTAACAAAAATATAAGAAAAGTTGAACCAAATCCCAGGGAGTGACGGTGACCGACCTGCTGACTTGGTCTACAACGCTCCATATATATGTGAAAATATATGTACTATGAGATAGTCTATGCCAATTCAGTTACTCAAAATATCAAAGTTCTCAGAAAAAACTGTGATTCAGTAAGATTAAAGAGCCGAATGCTCACAATAAAATTACGAAACATCAAGTATGTCACTTTACGAGATGATGCTATTCCCACCTAGTTTTTTGCAACAATATCTCAGCAGCAACAGACAGTATTGTAACTATTAAAGAACGGAAATTCTAGTTCAATATCGTACTTTCAGATTATACTTTGTCTAGATTTTTTAAATTGCGCTGAATGAAATATTTTTTTTTTTCTTACATTGAACGTTTTTTTATTGTTAGAGGGCTACTTACTATTAATCTCATGTCATATATGCTGATCCATGACTGAAAAGTTATCAATAGTCTTTTTTGAAAATTAAAAAATTTGAATTTTGAAAACAGATTTCTTTTAACCGCTGTATAATTGTTATCATTGACCTCAAACACACCGACATACTACTATATATATATATAATTGAAATCTCAACATTTGTGTATCATCATGAAGGACATTTTATAATTGTCCTCAGAAATGAGTGGTAAAATGGTGAAAATTTAGGTGACAGTGTTGGCATGTCACGCCTCATATATTTGCTACGGCAGAGACTAAAAGTTTACTCACACAAACTGCCTGACAGCTCGTTTCCAATGCTTGCTGCCATACCTCACAACCTTTGGTACACTGAAAACAAGAAAATTGAAAACACAATTAACATGTGGAGTGAAGATAGAAGAAAGAGCATAATCTAACATTTCATAAATAATATTTTTTGAGTCTTCCAAGGCGAGAATAGATTTTGAAGCCGCAGACTCATGATAATTACTTATTAACGATTTCACTGATCCACGTCGGGCAACGAATTCTCTAGTCGATACTAACAATTCGGTTTTTTTTCCACAGAACCCTATTACAGAGGATCCAATTCACCAAATCGTCAATTCACCAAGGCAATCTCGTATATATGTTAATCTCTCTATGGAACCATTCCCCAAGGTGAAGAGCTCAGCGACGAGATGCGCCAGATGACAAACACGTGTAATAGGCATGCCGTATACTACCGGTAATATGCAGATTTGAGTATCTGATGAGTTGGTGAAGTGGGCTTTGGAGGGTTCAGCGTTGGAAAATTGGTCAATGGAGAGTAGCCTGTTTGGAAAGTTGAGCAACAATCTGGCCGAATAAAGTTTCTTCTTGGAAAGGCGTTCCGCGGAGAGCTTCGCAATTAAGAGATTGTTTTTATAATTTGATAATTTAGTGAATTGCAATCTGTAGAAATGTGCTCTTGGCCATTGGTTGGATAAGATGTTTTATTTTTCGAATTCACAAATTATAAAGACTAAAGGATTTAAGAGTCATCGAGCACACGTGACCAACTTAGAATCGAGGGTAGCGCCTCTCGCGGAAAAAATACACATTGTAGCTAGCGCCGCTTGTGGCAAGTGTGTCAACCAAGGCATCCAGCGAAAAGTAACAGTTATCGGTATTGCAGGATGTAAGGATTTCAGTGGCGGGCCATGGTACATGTGGGCTTTGGTCGCCCTGACTGATCCTCCAACCAGAGCTGCAGCAGAAAGCGGCCGCAGCAGCACGACGCACACAAGCGCACGCCCGTGTACGTGTGACCGCCCGAGCTCGTGGAGCATCGGACAATAGAAGGAGACAGATATATGACTGTCTGTCTCTTTCGCTCTCGCTCGGCTCGGGCTGCTCGCGCTGCTACTGCTGCTAGTGCTCGGGCTGTCGCGCGATACATTTAACTCTGACTGAGACGAGCGCGTAAGGTATGTTAATTTGCGGTCGATGATAATTCGAATCCACGCAGTGACACATTTTTTTTCAGTAATTATTGCATTTTACGATTAATTAATTATTGTTATTTTATATTTTACATAATTTTGCTATTTCTTGTTTTATTACGTATGTGATACGGGCCATGTTATAACTCATAAAAACCGTATCAGTACTATTGCTGCAAAGAATGGACTATAAAATGTAATGGTTGCTTAAAAAATTTGACACAACGAGAACTCGAACTGTCATCAGCCGCGGATGAGAGATATAACGCGCACGCTTCACTGATTATCGTTGTTAAGCTGCATTAGCAAATTAAGATACCCAAATTTGATTCAAAGCTTCTGAAAACTAAAAATATGACAGTTAATCCAACTAACCGCGTTAACGATTGTTGGAAGAACTACCAAAAGAACGCAATCCATTCTTGGCCAACGTGTACGTTATTTTCTTCTTTAGTATATATATTTTTTTACAATATATGTGCAGAATGTACATAGAAGCAAAGTTTGCCGAAGTAACGCAGTTGACTTCGTTGTAATTCAGTCCAATACTTGACTGAATTATTATCTTAAACGACCAAACGATAATTGATCGTTCGTTTTAAGTTGTGCTGTTTGCATTTATTTGAAAAGGATAACGGTGAGTCTATATACATTTATCTCTTTTCTCTTGAAAAGTATATTAATAAGCCATTCATAAACATTGAGAATACTTTAAATTTCCTTTTGTTTACAATAAGTTAACAAAAAAGGTTTATCGAGTTTTATGGAATTTTTACTTGACATGTGTCGCTGCAAGATTGTCTTCCACATATCGTCGAAATTAAATTTAGAAATGATCTTTGCAGTAAAATTGACAGGTAACGCAAATTGCTGTTCTTATTCATTCTTCATCAAAGCCACCAGTACAGTTCTCGTTATGTATGATAGTAACAATATTGGAAAGGAGATCTATTTTCATATTTGACAGTTCAACCCATGGTATTAACTTTACTACAATCTTTCACGTTTATATTGATCAATTTTACAAGTTGCGAATATTTATTGTCTCAGGATCTGCGTATCAAATGAAACATTTAAATTATGTTTTGTTCCACAGATGTGTAAAGTTTTATCAATAAAAACAGAATTTTCTTCTTTCAGGATCATGAACGACATGTTTATTTTTAACCACATAAAATCCTGTTTTATTACTATTTCGCTGAAACAAATTGCAAAATAGTAAAACAATGATCTGAAATATATTGAAAATAAAAGATTAATTTATCCTTTAGGAGCTTCCCTGACAAAAAGAAAAGTAATTACGATAAACAAAAGTGTACGAAGTATATTTTTTCAAAAAATAGTTTTAGAGTCAAATTTCATAAGCCAAAAATCATAAGCTGTTAGGCGTTCTAAAGATAAAACTCAAGCAGGAATATTTCTATTTCAAAAACAAAGTATAATAGAAAAATGTTGCTATCATATCAGTCAAATTTTCCTTCAGGCACCCAGCCACTTTGTAAGCCATTTTTAGAAAAAATACACAGAACAAACATTAAACGTATACCCAAGGAATACCTAAGAAACACTTAACTGTCAAAATTATATTATTTGAAGTGAAAATGATGTCATTTAGACTGCGATGTATTCCTTGGGTATATGCACTGTTGACATAAAGTGTATCGAAATCTATTTAAACAATTAATTCTCCTTGCAGAAGTTGAGTTTTCGTGATTAAGCTGTGCATACTGAAAGTAAGAAAATTCCATAAACATTAAGTTCTACAAAGAATATCGTTACTTGGAAGGAATATATATTAAAAGAGCTTATAGAATATACAATAGGTACTCTAATTTAGAAAATGCAAATGTTTCTCGGTGTACATTGCATTACAGTCTGTGGCATAAAAGCATGGGCAATATTGATGAGAAATGACAAACAGATTATTATAATATATTTGCACGCCAGTATCTCAATTTAAATATAAATGTACAGAATAACTATTCCGGCTAGTACTTTTTTATGACATTTAGAGATTAGTATTTTTCAGGACTTTGTATATCCACACACAATAATACTGCTGAAATATATTGAAACGTTTCGTGATTTTGAACACTCCTTTCTTATACGGTTACGGTGCGCGAGGGTTCGTTTATGGTGTAAAATCGCGTTAAGTTTGAGTTTTGTTTCGAGTGATCTCTACCGTGATCGTGTGGAGAGGCAGTCTGCTCGAAACTAGTTCGTGCACTGGGCTGGAGGGAGCGAGAGGATCCGTGGAAGTTCAGATTTGCAATCAATACTAGGTTGTTATTAGTAATTTTTATTGTTTTTGTTGGTCAGACCTCAGTTTAGGTTTATTTTTCGTCGCATTTGTCCATGACAGACATGCGGTTTCGTTTACCCTTTCATCATTGGTCTTTTCTTTTTGTTTGGGTAATTCTTTTCTTTATTTGTACTGAGCGGAAGGCCCGTGATTGCTGGAGAAGCTGTTGTTTGATTGTTAGTGCAACTAAGGTAGGGAGGATGGTATGTGGAACGATCTCGTTGTTCTTCCGTACTCACGCTAGCTTTACATTCGGTACTTAACGTCTACCTATGAGGAATCTTTTCCAATTCCTATTCCGTTGGTTTCGACTCTAATATTCGTACAGTGATAAGGCATCACTGGTACGGAGCTTGACACTCAATTTATCAACTTCAAGGGGGTCGCGGCTGCTTAGTACGCGATTTTTATTATTCTACGTATGTGGAATTTAAGAAATCCCATGTATAATCAGGTTTTGGCTTTATAATTCATAAAGTGATGTGATATCAGCTTTATGGAGCTCAACACTCAATTTATCTGGTTTTAAGGGGTTCGCGTTCGCTAGTACGCGATTTTTCTAATCCTACGTATGTGGAATTTATAAGATTCCAGTTCAAATCAGGGTTTTGACTTTATAATTCATAAAGTGATTAGATATCAGCTTTATGGAGCTCAACACTCAATTTCTCTAGTTGTTTAAGAGGTCGCGTTCGCTAGTACGCGTGTTTGTTTATCCTACGTATGTGGAATATATGAGATTCCAGTTCTAATCAGGGTTTGAATTTATAATTCGCAAAGTGATTAGGTGTCATCTTTACGGAGCTCAACACTCAATTTATTTAGTTTTTAAGGTTTGTTGAATCTGGTATAATTTTGATGTTAATCGATCTCTTATTAGGATAGGGTTGTCAGACTCCTGTTGGCCATTGTTGTGTATCTCTATTTAAAAAGGGGGGGGGGCCTAGTCGCAGGCTTGGTCCTCATACGGGGCGTCCCATCGTACTTTCATTAGATGTACTGGTTCGCCTTATTTTAATCATTGGACGTTAGCTGGTGTTGTGCTATTTCGAATGTTATTGTTTCGAGCTGCTTGTTAGCGGACTTGCCTCTCGAGGCTCCGCCCTCCTGATGGTCGCGCGAGAATTCTATAGTAGGGACGCGAGTGTAGTGTGGTGGTGTGGTGTGGATGATTTTACCTACCTATCGTTTCTCGCTTTGTTATTGTTTGGGTCCCTAGCTATAGCTTTTCTGTTCGCAAGAGACACCGGGTTCGCAGCTTGACCAGCTAGCTCTTCCTAGACCCCGGATACTGAAGCTTTTGTTCGCAATTATTTAAGCACCTTCTCGTGCCATTAAGAGGCGTACGATTGGGTTCTCGATTAATTGAGACCAGCCGAGGTATCCGCGAGATGCAGGTGGTAACTGGTGCTGGCCCTAACGTGGTCCCACCCACGCAGGTACACCCTACGAGTCTAATGCGCGGTGCACTCAGTCGGGATGCCACTCCCTTGACCTTGTGTCACTCGTGCTTCTTCACACTCCAAGAGACGGATAGCCACGACGCCGTGCGTGGGGACCCGTTAGTGGAGTGTGCCCTGACGCTGTGAGTAGGGGCGGCCAAGCGCAGTGCAGGGGAGCCTTACTCCTCACAGAGTATCCTAATGAGTTCGTTTACTCAACCGACGGCCAAGCGCAATGCAGGGGAACCGGTTGAGGAAAAGAACACTAGTGTTAACATGGAGTTTCCCAAACTATTAGTATTGTTTTCAATCGGTTCGTTCGATCAAACGACGGCCAAGCGCAATGCAGGGGAATCGAATTGATCGAAAGAACACGTCGTTGTTACATGGAGAATTTACGTGTAATTTTATGTACTAGGTGTGCTGTCGAGCAGCACTTCGTCTTGACTTATTAGTTGTGACAAGAGCCCCGAGGCTTAGCCTGTCGCGGTTTATATAGGTTAGCGGATGGACCCCGGGAGGGTGTTTTGAGGTAGGTCACGTGATGTTTGTCACACTTCAATCACTAGGTGAGAGAGGTGCGGGGTGACGTGTCGGAGTCCCGTTATTGCTTGAATTTCTATATTTAGCCGCTCTTTGTCCCTCTAGGGTTTCAAACGAGGGTTCTGCGAGGTTGAAATTCGCTGGCTAATGTTATTTTCCTACTTGTTGTAGGTTCAAAGTTTCTATCGGATTTTTCTCTGGTTTGATTATGGTTTTTTTCCGATTCAGGCCCCTATGTGTCTTTCTCGGTTTTGTAGGCTGCTTTCCTGCTGTTTCGTGGATGACTAGTTGCCCAGGATAATTAATTGTAGTTAATTATCTCTTCCTGGGTGGTTTTTGGGCTGATTTCTTGTGGATTTATATGTTTTTTTAACACTTTCTGGTGTTCTCCTACGTGAGGATTGTTTTCTCTATATTTTTCGTTTGGTTTTTGGTCAATATAAGTTTGTTTTATGTGTTTTATTAATGTTAATGTTTAATTTGTGAGTGGGGGTGCGTAGCGACGTTTCATGAGGATTTACTTTGTTGATCTTTCTCTATGTATCGTGGTATCTCGATAGTTCCATAAATTCCTTCCTACGTTTGCCGGGTCGTGGCGTTCCCGATGTTCTCGCCTTTTGGATAGTGTGGCCTATTTGGGGTTGTGCCGTATGTTTGAGGTTTGGTCTGGTGATTGTGTAGGGCGGGGGCTACTACGCTTGCTAGTAGGCCGGTGTGTTCTTGTTGTTACGCCTACTGTTATGTTTTCCATCTTGAACTTTGGCCAGGCAGGCCTCTTATTGACGCCATTACTGTTTAGGGTGTGTACTTGTAATTCTGTGTGTGTACCTATTAGATTGTTCTGTTCTCCTCGTCCGGTCGATACTTCTGTCGATCCGGTCTGGAGTGTTTTGTTTTATTTAGGTATATTTTATGTCTTATTGTAGTTTGTCTGGGATGGTTTTATGTGTGGTGGAGGTTGTGAGTCATAGTAGCGGATCGCCTTAATGCGTTCCGTTACATCGCCCTTCCAAATAATTAATCCAAAAATGATTTTTTTTAAAAAAAAATTTTTTTTTTATTCAATTATTTATGGTTTTTATGTTTGTAATGTGTGTATCTTATTTGGTGGCGTCGTTAATGTTCTCCTCATTCTTTGTTGTAGTGCATATGTGCACTCGTGTTGGTGCCTGGGTGACGGTGCGGATTGTCCGCGGGTCCCTAGCTGTGTTGGGTAGCTCGTGTGTTGGTGGACGCGGTGGCGGTGCGGTGACGGCCATTGTCGAGTATTGCCTCGTTGTTGCTTCCTCGATAATCGGGTCCGCGATAGGAGCCTTGGTGCGGTTCTATAGGTTTGTTCGTTTCGTGTGATTTTTAGTCGTTTGTTTCATTATTTTGATTTTTATTTCGTTATTTGTTTGTTATGTTACCTGTTTCCGTTTTTCCGCCCGCATTAGGTGTGGCTGTAAGAGGATCGCCGGTCCTTGGGGGGTCCTGATCCATCCCTTGTAGGTGTTGGAGGGTACCTTTTCTACTTCCCTTATTACGGGGGCCCATGGCAGATACCGCATTGGTAGTATCGTGGTCTTGGTCTTCCCGGATGTTATTCTTTGGGGGGTGTCTTTTAGCTGCCGTTCCACCATGGCACCCTCGCGGATGAATTTGAAATACGCAGGTTCGGTTTGCGTTCGGATACTTCGTGGTTTTGCTCCGCGTGGTCGGCGATCTCGAGGTGCTGGCTTTCCAGGTGAAAACTCTCGTGGTTTAATTTGCCGGCCTTCGGCTGCTCCGTCTGTGGTGGTCTGTGTCTCTTGACTCTGCATTGTTGTTTCTTGAAGATCTTTGTTTGAATGAGCCTTTTGTCGGGTCCTCGTGGGGTACCTGATTGTGCTCCCCTCTTGGTTCTGTGGGGGGGGTCCTTTTTTTTTTTTTCTTTTTTACTACGATGGTGGGATACTTCCCCTTGTCTAGGCTAGTTTATGTTTTGTTTATTTCCTTTTTCCTTTGTTAATCCGTGGATCGATAATATGGTCGAAGGTCGCTCGTGTGATACATACCTCGTTCTAGGTCACTGTTTATGTTTTCGAGAATGTATGATGTTCTTCCTACGCGTTTTTTCAGTCGGTAGGGCCCTTCGTATAAAGGCAGAAATTTAGCTGTTATTTTGGCTGCAGGGTTTGATACATTTAGTGCTCTTGCCAGTACCAGATCGCCTATCTGGAGTTCCTTGAGCTTGTGTTGTTTGTTGAATTTCTCAGCGTTTTTATTCCGGGCTCTCTTCATGTTGCCTTTGGCAAGTATTATTAGGTTGTCGTAGTCTGGTATTTTGTTTCTGTTTGTTATGATCTTCTCCCATGGCCTTGAGGGCGTTTTACCGGTGTGTAATTGTATGGGGGCGTATCCTGTAGTTTCGTGGTGCGTATTATTTATACATTCCTCTACTTTGGGAATCGCATCATACCAGGCGTTGTGTTTGTTTGGTAGGAGTGTTCTAAACAGTCGCGAGAGTTCTCTATTCGTTCGCTCGACGGGATTTGCCTGTGGGTGGCGGATGGATGTCATAACTTTTCTTATACCGGTCTCCTTTAACAGTTGATCCCATTTTTTCGCCGTAAATTGTGTCCCTTGGTCCGATAATATGGCTCTTGGTTTTCCATACTTTGGGAAGTAGTCCTGTGTTAATTTTTTCCACGTGGTTTCTGTAGTGGCGTTCTTGAGAGGGTAGATTTTTGTTAGTTTTGAGAATACATCTATCACGGCCAAGATATATTTATTTCCATATTTTGCCGCGGGTAGAGGTCCGTAGTAGTCGAGTGATACCAGGTCTCCTGGTTGTTCTGGTAGGATGTTCTGCATTTCGGCGAACATTCCTTGTGTGTAGATTTTATTTCTTTGGCATGTGTCGCAGTATTTTAGCTGTTTCCTGATGTGTCGGTATAGGTTTGGATAATAGAAGTTTTCTCGTAGTATTAAGTAGCATTTTCGAGCTCCAGCGTGTGCGTATATTTCATGGCAGTTCTCTATGAGACTTTTTATGCCGGTTGCAGGGATGATGGCTCGCTGTGCTCCATGATTTTTTGTGTATAATATTTCGTCGATTATTGTGTAATTTTTTACTTCGGTTCCCTGTTTTACAGTTTTTTTTATCGCTGCATAATATTCGTCCTTGTCCTGTAGTTCTTTGAGGTTGGTTAATATGTTTTTTAATTCTTCGGTTACTTCTGAGAGACTTGCTATGATTATTTCTTTACCGTTCTTTTTCCCGTCAGGACGGCTGAGAATATCAGCTACTGTGTTCCTTTTTCCTGCGCAATGCTCGATTGTAGGGTGGTAGTCTTGGATTGCTAGTGACCACCTGGTGAGCCGTGCGTGGGCAAGCTTACATTCTTTTAAGAAGGTTAGTGCCGCATGGTCTGTGACAATTATTACGGTGGCGCCTAGAAGGTAGGTCCTAAATTTTTCTAGTGCCCATATGATGGCCAAAAGTTCCTTTTCGGTCGTGTTATAGCCAATTTCAGCCCCCTTGAGGGTTCTACTGGCGAAGTATAATGTTCTCTCGTCTAAATTTTGGTCTTTTTGGAATAGGACGGCTCCTATTGCAAAGTCGCTGGCGTCTGTTTGTATAAAGAAAGGCTTATTTTTTAGTGGGTAGTGTAACATCACTTCTTCGCAGAATTTATCCTTTACGTTTTTAAATGCTTCATACTCTTTTTCTGTCCATTTCCATCTTTCATCTTTCCTTAGGAGGTGTAACAGTGGTACCGTTGCCTCGCCGTGCTCCCTCGTGAATTTGCTATAATAGTTTACTAGCCCTAAGAAACCTCTTAGTTGTTTAATGTTCTTAGGTGCTGGAAATTCTTTTATGTCTTTGATTTTTTCAGGGTCTGGACAGATGCCTTTTGGCGTAAGTATGTGTCCTAGGAACTTGGCTTCTCGTCTGAAGAATTGAGATTTTTCTAGGTTTATTGTTAGACCGTGGTTGCTGAAACGTTCGAGTAGCTCGTCGAGGTTGTTGATATGTTCCTCGAATGTTTCTGCAGTGCACAATAAGTCGTCCACGAAGTTGATGACGTACCCTAGGCCTTGTAGTACTTTTTCGAGACCACGGACCAGGCTTGCCGTACTCGTTCGTAGACCAAATGGTGTTACTCTGAACTCATAGCAGCGACCCCGATGCATAAATGCAGTGTATTTTCGGGAGTCGGGGGTGAGTGGTACTTGCCAAAAACTTGATTTTAAATCGAGCGTGGTTATGTACCTAACATTTTTGCACTCCTGGAAAAGTTCGTCCGGAGTTTGCATTCGTTCGTTATCTGGTTCGATTATTTCGTTTATTCGTCTGGCGTCAAGGCATAGTCTGATTTCTCCATTCTTTTTGGCCACTACCACGAGCGGGCTCGTGTACGGGCTCGTGGATTTTTGAATAATGCCTTGGCTCGTTAGGTTCCTTATCTCTTCGTCTACCTTGTCTCGAAATGCAATTGGCACGGGGTAATTCATTGCCTTGAAGGGTTCATGTGGTTTTACTTCTATTTTGTGTTCGTAGGAGTTTAATAGTCCTGGGCGTTTGAGGAATGCGTCCCTATGCTTTTCCAGTAGTCTCCTGAAAGTTTGTTTTTCTCTCTCATTGATTCCTACGGTGTTTGTTACTTTTAACTCGATTTCCTGGTCTGTGACGGCATGTTTTTGTTTATCTTCTATGGTGGTGGTGTTTACTACTGGTGAGTTCGTTTGGTTAGAGAATTGGGGGTTGTCAAATTTTAATTTTATCCTTTGAAGGGGTTGTGTTGGTACAATGAATGATATTTCATATTTTTCGAGGTCGATTTTTGTTTTGATTTTGACTAGAAAGTCTATCCCCAAGATGCAGTCCGTGGTTAATCTGGGAACTATGATAAGTGTATTGTTTGTACCGGTTTCTTCTAGTGTAATCTCAGCGAATATCTGTCGAGTCACTTTGACCGCGCGTCCAGCGGTTGCGCCTCTTACGGAGACTCCGGTTAAAGGTAGCATGGGGCATTTGCTGAATAGTTTTTCATGTTCTAGTGCGAACTGTTCGGATATTGCGCTGATTTCACTTCCGGTGTCTATTAACGCTCGAATTGTTATGCCTTGTACGTATATCATGAGTATTGGGCATTTTGGTCTCGACTTTGTCCTTGGAGACTCTTCTTCTCTTGTTAGAAATTCTCTGGTGTCTTCCCCATAGCCTAACGTCACCTCTGCGGTACTCAATTTCCGAGAGGTGACGACTCCTCGTTTTCCGAGATATCGTGGTCGTTTATGATTTCGAGGGTTTGGCTCTCTTCTTCTTCCATTGTGGTGGTGCGAAGGTTTTTCGTATCATCGTGCTTCTGATCCCTGGGTCGCCAGGGATATTTATTTTCCTCTCGGGTTTTAGGACGATTGTCTGTTTCACCTCGTGGAGCTTGTGTTTTTCGATTTTGGTTTGGATATGCCGCATTTAGATGGTTGTACGAAGTGGTTGGTTGTTCCTCTCGAGTGTTGGTGAGGCTGCTCCCATTCGTTCTAGGAGGTGCGTTACGCTGACTGTTTTGTGGGTGGTATGTTTCACGTTTTGGAGGCTTAGTTCGTTCTCGGTTGCCTGGTCCTTCTTCGTCGTAAGATGACAACAAGTCCAGTAATCGAGCGATTGTTTTTATTCCTAGAGTCTTTATAGTAGCTCGGACATCGTCGGGAAAGTGTCTCTTAATCTTCTGGACGATCTCTTCTTCTGTTAATTTTGGTCTCAGATCGCGAGCCAAACTAATGTAGTGGAGCGCGTATCCGATGCGAGTTTGTTTTTTCGTTTCGTCATACCATTCATAGTCGAGTTTTAATTTTATGGCATTTTGAATCTCCTCGTTCCAGAACCTTCGTTTGAACTCCTCCTCGAATTCTCCCCACTGTCTGATGGAGTCTCGTGTGATGTTCCACCAGCTCCTTGCTATGCCTGTCATGCACTGGTTAATTATTATTTTGAAGTGATATCGAGGAACGTATACGTCTCGGTATGCTCGTAGGTCACATAAGAATTGCATAGGTTGTTCTCGTGTTTTGCCGTTGAATATTGGTGCTTCGAGCTTCAGGTTACTATTTGATATTGTGGTGTTCGATGGTCCCTGTGGTATGGTGTTTTCGTATAGATTCCTCCTTGTTGTTCCTGCCCTTCCAGTGGTTAGCATGGGGGATGGTGTGCATGGTGGATCTCGGTTCTCTGGACTCACCTCTATGGTTGGTTCATATTGGTTCCTTTCGGTGTTAATAAATGTTGAGTTTATTCGTGGAGGTGCTTCTTGTTTATGAGATATCTCGTTGACCTCGTCTTGGAGCATTTCTATGGATTGAGTTACATACTCTTGGATGGACTCTATCTTCCTCGAGAGGTTGTGGTCTAGTTCGCGGAACCGTTGTTCTTGTTTTGCGCTTTCTACCGACTGTTTTTGCTGCATCTCTTCGAGTATTGCGAGTAGAGATTGCATAGCTAGTTGTTGTACTGCCTCGTGGGGTGCTGGACTTATGGTTGGTGGGACCGGATATCCTGTTGAATTCATGGTTCTGTCCCTTGCATGATAGCGTTGGCCTGCCAGTGGATGCAGTTGTTGTCGTATTCCCTCATCAAAAGAACGTGCTCGCATGTTCTCCATTGCTTCCGAGATGGGCGGTATTATTATGGGTGTACTTCCCCGTAGCGCTTGTGACATTGCTAATTGCTGCCCCATGGTAGGAATTATGGAATCATCCATGCCTACTGTTCTCGTTGTTGGAGTGTTGGTGGTGGGTGTTGGTATACCCCCCAACGTGTTATCTTTGCCTGGATCCATTCTTTGTTGATTCGAATTTATGCGGATGTTTATTTATTTTTGGAAAGATCTTCTCTCTTCTTTCTTCCTTCTTCGATCTTCTCTTCTATCCAGCCCCACGTTGGGCGCCAATGAAACGTTTCGTGATTTTGAACACTCCTTTCTTATACGGTTACGGTGCGCGAGGGTTCGTTTATGGTGTAAAATCGCGTTAAGTTTGAGTTTTGTTTCGAGTGATCTCTACCGTGATCGTGTGGAGAGGCAGTCTGCTCGAAACTAGTTCGTGCACTGGGCTGGAGGGAGCGAGAGGATCCGTGGAAGTTCAGATTTGCAATCAATACTAGGTTGTTATTAGTAATTTTTATTGTTTTTGTTGGTCAGACCTCAGTTTAGGTTTATTTTTCGTCGCATTTGTCCATGACAGACATGCGGTTTCGTTTACCCTTTCATCATTGGTCTTTTCTTTTTGTTTGGGTAATTCTTTTCTTTATTTGTACTGAGCGGAAGGCCCGTGATTGCTGGAGAAGCTGTTGTTTGATTGTTAGTGCAACTAAGGTAGGGAGGATGGTATGTGGAACGATCTCGTTGTTCTTCCGTACTCACGCTAGCTTTACATTCGGTACTTAACGTCTACCTATGAGGAATCTTTTCCAATTCCTATTCCGTTGGTTTCGACTCTAATATTCGTACAGTGATAAGGCATCACTGGTACGGAGCTTGACACTCAATTTATCAACTTCAAGGGGGTCGCGGCTGCTTAGTACGCGATTTTTATTATTCTACGTATGTGGAATTTAAGAAATCCCATGTATAATCAGGTTTTGGCTTTATAATTCATAAAGTGATGTGATATCAGCTTTATGGAGCTCAACACTCAATTTATCTGGTTTTAAGGGGTTCGCGTTCGCTAGTACGCGATTTTTCTAATCCTACGTATGTGGAATTTATAAGATTCCAGTTCAAATCAGGGTTTTGACTTTATAATTCATAAAGTGATTAGATATCAGCTTTATGGAGCTCAACACTCAATTTCTCTAGTTGTTTAAGAGGTCGCGTTCGCTAGTACGCGTGTTTGTTTATCCTACGTATGTGGAATATATGAGATTCCAGTTCTAATCAGGGTTTGAATTTATAATTCGCAAAGTGATTAGGTGTCATCTTTACGGAGCTCAACACTCAATTTATTTAGTTTTTAAGGTTTGTTGAATCTGGTATAATTTTGATGTTAATCGATCTCTTATTAGGATAGGGTTGTCAGACTCCTGTTGGCCATTGTTGTGTATCTCTATTTAAAAAGGGGGGGGGCCTAGTCGCAGGCTTGGTCCTCATACGGGGCGTCCCATCGTACTTTCATTAGATGTACTGGTTCGCCTTATTTTAATCATTGGACGTTAGCTGGTGTTGTGCTATTTCGAATGTTATTGTTTCGAGCTGCTTGTTAGCGGACTTGCCTCTCGAGGCTCCGCCCTCCTGATGGTCGCGCGAGAATTCTATAGTAGGGACGCGAGTGTAGTGTGGTGGTGTGGTGTGGATGATTTTACCTACCTATCGTTTCTCGCTTTGTTATTGTTTGGGTCCCTAGCTATAGCTTTTCTGTTCGCAAGAGACACCGGGTTCGCAGCTTGACCAGCTAGCTCTTCCTAGACCCCGGATACTGAAGCTTTTGTTCGCAATTATTTAAGCACCTTCTCGTGCCATTAAGAGGCGTACGATTGGGTTCTCGATTAATTGAGACCAGCCGAGGTATCCGCGAGATGCAGGTGGTAACTGGTGCTGGCCCTAACGTGGTCCCACCCACGCAGGTACACCCTACGAGTCTAATGCGCGGTGCACTCAGTCGGGATGCCACTCCCTTGACCTTGTGTCACTCGTGCTTCTTCACACTCCAAGAGACGGATAGCCACGACGCCGTGCGTGGGGACCCGTTAGTGGAGTGTGCCCTGACGCTGTGAGTAGGGGCGGCCAAGCGCAGTGCAGGGGAGCCTTACTCCTCACAGAGTATCCTAATGAGTTCGTTTACTCAACCGACGGCCAAGCGCAATGCAGGGGAACCGGTTGAGGAAAAGAACACTAGTGTTAACATGGAGTTTCCCAAACTATTAGTATTGTTTTCAATCGGTTCGTTCGATCAAACGACGGCCAAGCGCAATGCAGGGGAATCGAATTGATCGAAAGAACACGTCGTTGTTACATGGAGAATTTACGTGTAATTTTATGTACTAGGTGTGCTGTCGAGCAGCACTTCGTCTTGACTTATTAGTTGTGACAAGAGCCCCGAGGCTTAGCCTGTCGCGGTTTATATAGGTTAGCGGATGGACCCCGGGAGGGTGTTTTGAGGTAGGTCACGTGATGTTTGTCACACTTCAATCACTAGGTGAGAGAGGTGCGGGGTGACGTGTCGGAGTCCCGTTATTGCTTGAATTTCTATATTTAGCCGCTCTTTGTCCCTCTAGGGTTTCAAACGAGGGTTCTGCGAGGTTGAAATTCGCTGGCTAATGTTATTTTCCTACTTGTTGTAGGTTCAAAGTTTCTATCGGATTTTTCTCTGGTTTGATTATGGTTTTTTTCCGATTCAGGCCCCTATGTGTCTTTCTCGGTTTTGTAGGCTGCTTTCCTGCTGTTTCGTGGATGACTAGTTGCCCAGGATAATTAATTGTAGTTAATTATCTCTTCCTGGGTGGTTTTTGGGCTGATTTCTTGTGGATTTATATGTTTTTTTAACACTTTCTGGTGTTCTCCTACGTGAGGATTGTTTTCTCTATATTTTTCGTTTGGTTTTTGGTCAATATAAGTTTGTTTTATGTGTTTTATTAATGTTAATGTTTAATTTGTGAGTGGGGGTGCGTAGCGACGTTTCATGAGGATTTACTTTGTTGATCTTTCTCTATGTATCGTGGTATCTCGATAGTTCCATAAATTCCTTCCTACGTTTGCCGGGTCGTGGCGTTCCCGATGTTCTCGCCTTTTGGATAGTGTGGCCTATTTGGGGTTGTGCCGTATGTTTGAGGTTTGGTCTGGTGATTGTGTAGGGCGGGGGCTACTACGCTTGCTAGTAGGCCGGTGTGTTCTTGTTGTTACGCCTACTGTTATGTTTTCCATCTTGAACTTTGGCCAGGCAGGCCTCTTATTGACGCCATTACTGTTTAGGGTGTGTACTTGTAATTCTGTGTGTGTACCTATTAGATTGTTCTGTTCTCCTCGTCCGGTCGATACTTCTGTCGATCCGGTCTGGAGTGTTTTGTTTTATTTAGGTATATTTTATGTCTTATTGTAGTTTGTCTGGGATGGTTTTATGTGTGGTGGAGGTTGTGAGTCATAGTAGCGGATCGCCTTAATGCGTTCCGTTACAATATACTTAAAGAATTGTTTCACTTCTAAACCATTTTTTCATGGTTCACACGAGCATTATAAATTATATAATACGTCTTATAAATATTAAAAATATTTCAAGAAAAATTCAAAAAACTGTTCCTAACAAGAAATATCATATTTTAAAATGCAATAATGTGATGAAAAAACTACATGGAACAATTTGTTATATAGCACTTTTTAATTGAACGTTTCTCAAGCGTTTTTTTTAAATAGCTTATTTTGAAATAAATATTTTCCCTCATAAAAGTGAACATTATATGAAATAGAATCAGCAATATTCTTAAAAAAATGATAATTTATAAATGTGATGTTTAATAAATCTTTTTCGACAACTGCTTTGTAAGTAAGAGGAAATTGGAAGAATTCTCTATGTTTATAAACAATTATTAAGATATTTTTAGCGAATAAAATGTATATCGCCATCGTTATTGTTATCCTTTTAAAACGTTAATACGGACACTACGAATGCAACAACATAAAAATGAACGATAATTGTTGCATCGCTTAGGATATTAAATATTCTATCGATTATTGGACCGCATCACGGAATAAACTCTATTACTTCGACAAACTTCGCTTCAATGGAGAGATGCATGCGACATAATGCACATAAAAAGTATTATGTTTGTTGTTGATGCTGATATGTTGCCAATGCGCGTTTGTAACGTTCATGTAGTGGTGAGTAAGCATTTTATCAAGACGATACATCGAATATATAATATTATCTGCATGAACAATAGAAGTTGAAGAGTTGATTAAAAGAAGAGGATCTGTTCGCACTGTCGCTTAGCACAACTTACAAGAATCAACGTAGAAATGTGTCACTCATTACTTTTGTATAGATAATTCTTATTATCACCCAATCCGCAATTTGTGCCACTGGTGTTTCTTCAAGAAACAAGAGGGAGTAACAATGGAAATCATTTCAATTGAAGTGCCCAAGAAGACCAACAATTGTAGTCATCGCTCCGTGTGGATTTTTCATAAGAAGACGGATAACTACGCAAAAATGAAGACTGCAACAACCTGCACGCAGATTATATGAAATGAAGTTTGCACATACAGTTCATAATGTAAGACAGCGAGGCCAACATCAAGATACATTAAAGGTGCATACATATTGTACGTGAGGATATACACTATTTTTGGTGCGATTAAATTTATTGTAGCACTTTTGTCACGCAAAATAGCTGCATAATCTCATTGGATGTATGTGACAAGAAAAGAAATAGCATAAGAAAGAACCATGAAGAATTATGTATATAAAGGGTGGTTAAATTTGAAGGGCCGATGTTGATTTTGAATAAAACACAAATTATTTAGGAAATTATTGTCAATTCTTTTTATTATGATAATATGGTATGGTTTAATTATGTATGGAATAAAATATCGGCCAAATGGCCGCCGCGACCTCGGCGTCCAAATTTTCGATGACGCTTAGGCATAATTGAGGTTCTATGCCGTTAATGTGCCGAATTATCTCATCCTTTAGCTCTTGAATTGTTGCTGGCTTATCGACGTACACCTTTTCTTTCAAATAACCCCAAAGAAAGAAGTCCAACGGTGTCAAATCACATGATCTTGGCGGCCAATTGACATCGCGACCACGTGAGATAATACGGCCATTGAATTTGTCGCGCAAAAGAGCCATTGTTTCGTTAGCTGTGTGGCAAGTGGCACCGTCCTGTTGAAACCACATATCGCCCACATCCATATCTTCCAATTCGGGCCATAAAAAGTTCGTTATCATCTCACGATAGCGAAGACCATTCACAGTAACTGCCTGACCGGCCTCATTTTGGAAACAATACGGCCCGATGATGCCGCCAGCCCATAAACCGCACCAAACAGTCACTCTTTGTGGGTGCATTGGTTTTTCGACGATCACTCTTGGATTATGATTCGACCAAATGCGGCAATTCTGCTTATTGACGAATCCACTGAGGTGAAAATGTGCCTCATCACTGAAGATGATTTTCTTCGAAAATTGTTGCCATTTCTTGCCACCATTCTGACCATTGACGACGTTTGGAATGGTCAAGAGGCTTTAGTTCTTGAGTCAATTGCACCTTACAAGCGTGTAAATGCAAGTCTTTATGCATAATGTTCATCAACGACGAGCGTGAGAGGTGCAATTGTTGGGCACGACGACGAGTTGAGGTGGACGGCTCTTCAGCCACACTATCGCGAACAGCAGCAATATTTTCTGCAGTACGAGCTGTACGAGCATGCACTGGTGTTTTAATATCTCCTACAGACCCGGTTTGCTCAAATTTTTGCACGATTTTTCCGATTGTACGCACATTTGGACGATTAAATTGACCGAAAAATTCACGAAGTGCACGATATGCATTTTGATTTGAACGCCCATTTTCATAATAAGCCTGAATAACTTTAACGCGTTGCTCGATTGTGTATCTTTCCATGGTTCAAATTAAGTTAGTCTGAAATTGAGAAATGTAAAATGAAATGCAGAAAAAAACTTGACGTTTAGGTGTGGTTCACATTCAACATCGGCCCTTAAAATTTAACCACCCTTTATATCCTACGATAAACTTACACAAAAATTGCATGCAACGTTATACAAACATCCAAGGAAACAACTTCGAGAAAAACATGGAACAACCTTAGGACTACGTGATTGCTATGAAAAGAAGCACGACGTTTCATTCAAGAAATAAGGGACACCCTATTATTGTCATCTATAGACACTCGAATATAACTAAATCGAGCAACGTGAAGTGTATAGATTTCGTAACGTTTAGTGACATACATTTATGCTAAAAAGATATTGGCTAAAAAGATATTCAATTTTTTCATAAATCAAATGTTTACATATAACACGAAATATTTGAAATCGCAATCTTCCACTTTTCTCTTAGTTGCAATGCATATCATGCGAAAATGTTTTCAATAAGAATGTGCAATAAACACTAATTTTTGTAGGAGAAGAATCTCCTATTTCATAATGTGCATTCTTATGAGGAAAAAGCGTAATTATAAAAACACTAAACAATACAAACTTAGTTTTTAAAAATGCTGTTTGAGAATTGTTAATTTTTTTCATATATGAAAACGTTCACAAATATGATATTTCTTGCTGGAAACAGCATTTGATTACATGTATCAAAAAATATTGAAAGCAAAAAAGAATAATTGGCGAAGCACACACATACACCTAAAAACTAGGTATGACGTCCGAGTTGGACCAGTGTGTACATGATTTTTGCAACCGACGTTTCGTGAAGATTTCTTTTTACTTTACTTTTTCAGGTTGATCCTAATTCAGATAAAGTGAATTGACATATTCACAAAACGCATCGGATTATAAATCAATAACATGACTTCAACCCACATGTCTAACCTAGTGATGCAATTTATTTACCGCAAAGAAACCACAAATTCACCGCGAAAGTGTTTGATACAAACATAACAAATTTTCTGGAAACCAAAAATAAAAAACTATTTGTTTTGCACGGATTATTAAGCGTAATGAATAAATGCATAGTGATACGTGTTAAATAAATTGTATTTCATCTCCGTTGTCTTCAGTCAATTTTATTTATGTAATGTGTTTCGCTAATCTGGTGCTTAATTTCCTGTTATTACTTAAGGTATCATGTTAGATATAGTACGTGAAGTATGAACGCTTTATTCAATGTTAGTAATGAGAACTCTATCGTGCTCTTGCATAAATTTCCCGTTTCTATGAACTAACGTAAGAAAATATTAAATAATTGTTTGTTTCATTTATTGATACTTGAATATATTCCAGTTCAATGTACATATACATTACAATTTCCAGCGAACATCAAATAAGAGTAATAGCATCAATGTCATACTTTCCTATTCGATAATGTGATGTTACATATACGATATAATCACAACGTTATACGTGATACTTATATACGTTATATTTACACTGTTGAGTAGGAAATTAAAAGATTGGTGTTCTATTACTGTTAGTTAGTCTTTGTTGGGTCGTACTTAGTCGTTTTTTAAGTCGTATTTGCTTCATTATAATTAACAATTATTAATATTTTCTTGATGATGGAAGAAACCACCACCTTCTCGCGGTTTCCGTCGAGCAACAACATGTACGTCGTACATTTATGCGATATTATAATAACAAACACATGTATATAATTAAAAAGAACATAACGTTGCTTTCATTTAATTCGTGTTAATAAATTATTAAGTATATTGCCAAACATATATATATACTAAAGAAGAAAATAACGTACACGTTGGCCAAGAGTGGATTGCGTTCTTTTGGTAATTCTTCCAACAATCGTTAACGCGGTTGGTTGGATTAACTGTTATATTTTTAGTTTTCAGAAGCTTTGAATCAAATTTGGGTATCTTAATTTGCTAATGCAGCTTAACAACGATAATCAGTGAAGCGTGCGCGTTATATCTCTCATCCGCGGCCGATGACAGTTCGAGTTCTCGTTGTGCCAAATTTTTTAAGCAACCATTACATTTTATAGTCCATTCTTTGCAGCAATAGTACTGATACGGTTTTTATGAGGTATAACATGGCCCGTATCACATACATAATAAAACAAGAAATAGCAAAATTATGTAAAATATAAAATAACATTAATTAATTCATCGTAAAATGCAATAATTACTGAAAAAAAAATTTGTCACTGCGTGGATTCGAATTATCATCGACCGCAAATTAACATACGTTACGCGCTCGTCTCAGTCAGAGTTAAATGTATCGCGCGACAGCCCGAGCACTAGCAGCAGTAGCAGCGCGAGCAGCCCGAGCCGAGCGAAAGCGAAAGAGACAGACAGTCATATATCTGTCTCCTTCTATTGTCCGATGCTCCACGAGCTCGGGCGGTCACACGTACACGGGCGTGCGCTTGTGTGCGTCGTGCTGCTGCGGCCGCTTTCTGGCAGCTCTGCCTCCAACTCCCAAGTATCGTTGGTTCTGCGCCGAGTCGTATCCCACCGATCCATGTGGCCGGGTACAGTAAATAAACTTTCAATCGAGAAACCAACATAGATTCTACAGCAACATTGAGTCAGAATAAAAAAATGTCTTGTCTCGGGGCCCGCTTTACGCTTATGCCTTCACGCCCGCTTATCCGCTTATACCGACAACCGTGAATCGCGAATCTACCGTCAGGAGCTGGAACTAACAATTAAATAGCATAGACTGCAATATGGCCGCGAACACGATTTTGACATATCCGTTCGTACTTTTCGGATTATCGCTTGGATTTGCAATGAAACAAGTTAGAATTTTTTTGTTTAAGTGCAGTGCAGTGGTAAGCTTTGCGGTCTGGTCCAGTGAAGTGTAGCAGATATGCGTGAAAATTGTAATTAAATGAATTAATGAGTTCGCGAGAAAAGCGTCATGGCTAACGACAGCTGCCACGAATTTTCGATAATTTATTGTGTCTATGCAAAAAAAATTGCATGGAGAGACGGACCAGACCGCAAATCATACTAAACGAAAGAATTCATTTTTAATGTTTTTTTATATAATACTATTGTATTTTCGGCGAAATCCGAAAACTACGAAATCGTAGTTTGCTATTTGGCTACTTGGCGCTTCGTATGCCCTCGCTCGATGACTCTTAAGACAATTGTTTCATGGGGAATATTTGCTCATGTCGGAATTTGTAAAGTTTTCGGAACATAAGCCAGTGATATCAGCTAAAATTCTTTGGATGTAACACGATTACCGATGCTGGTACGGTTCGCAGAGTTGTCGACATTAATTCATTTCAAACTCAATCAAAATAAATAATTTTTTTTGAACTCCTGACTACAAAAATTCTGGAGAGAAGCACTATAATTTACGTGTACACTAGGCGACCTCCACTCCTATCCCCTCTTATCACTATAAATCATAAGCACATAAGAATATAATAAACACCCTAGAAAGCACGAACTACTCAGTTGCGAAGCAATATAACAGCGGTATACCATATTTCCCTTAAGTGACAATGACAGACCACGCCCTTTTTTCGTGTATTCCAGATCTTTTGCGTTTGACAAAATTGCACAACGTTCAGCTCCGGTGGAATGACAAGTGGTGTGACAAATTGAGACCTTTATCGGATAATAGACTCGTAAAACGCCTTAAATATGTTTTATTGTGGGCTTCTCTGCGTAACATTACAACAGCCTCTAACAGAGGCATACTAAATGGGTAGTATGTGTTAATGTGTGTCTTTGAATAGCTGCAGCGACGTTGTCTTGAACAAGCTCCATGCATCCGTGGAATTGAATAATCTGAGGGTGTGTGACCCGATGGAGGTTAATTTGCATAATGTCATGGTCAACAGTTCACCGACCTCTGATTAGTAGGATAATTTTCCCACTTCCCATGTCTGGCTAGTCTAAAAGTTAGACCTACAGTAAAGAGATTGATTTGCATTATGCTTCTGATTGACCAGAAAATTTTCCCACCCCTTTGACTGTCTAATCAAAAAAGTGGGCCAAATAAATCCCCGACTTTTGACTGGTAGCTTAATTTTCCCACCCTTGTGTCTTTCTAGCTTACAAGATGTTTCCATAGTGTTGGCATCGACGTCTACAATTTCCCCAAACCCTGATTGCCCAGATAATTTTCCCACACCACAGTACTTTCCCAGCAGGTTTACTGGGTGAAATTACAGTGAATAGTAAGCACATGCGCAATTATATTAATCGAGCAGGGAAAATATAGTGAGGAAAACGTGGTACAGCCCGTGTTGCAGCGCACGCCACAAAGTGAGACAATTATGTGGATGCACCGATGAGATTATCACTCTTCACCGTCATTGAATTTATTAGAAATTATAACGATGTACTCGTACTTAATTTTGAGTCCTGTTGAGCACGATAGCTGAGTAGATCCGGTGAAAAGTGGCGAAGAATGTCCAAGAGATACAGAGATGAGTGGGCTGTTCCCGTGGGTTGTTCAGAAAATGTCTAATTTTTCAATATGGCTGCGTGATACAAAAGCGTCTGTCGTGAACCACGATATTTTGGTACGTAGGCCGAATACGACGGAAACAGACGAGGAAATACGACAAGGCGCGAACGAGGAACGCATGCGCGAGCCCGCGCTTGCCACTGCCGGCGGGACGAACGCTAAAAGCCGGGAAGGGAGTCGGGTAGCAACCCCTCACGAAAGCGGTCGTGTGCGCTCCGTGGTTCAACGGTCCCTTTGTTCCCAAGACGCCACACGTGGTACAGAGTAAAAAATTAGTTGTCGAGTACGAAGTCACGATTGAAATAAAGATTAAAGTTACCTAGTGTCGAGTAAACGTTTGTTAAGATTGTTGCGTTGTGTACGCTCTTATGAAGTAGTTATTGCGTTGTGTACGCCTTGGTAGAGATATTGTAGCGTTGTGTACACGTTTTATCAAGTTATTGCATTGTGTACGCTCTTATAAAGTAGTTATTGCGTTGTGTATGCTTTGATAAATCTATTGCGTTGTGTACGCGTTTGATATAGTTCTTGTGTACGCGTTTGATATAGTTGCGCGTCAAATAGAGACTACGTTCGTTATTATCTCTCTCTCCATTGCGTTCGAGATGCAAGCTACCCTAAAATTGCAGCATCCTGACACATCCAGAAAGAATACGTTCCTACCGCACTAATTTCGTGCATGGTAAGGCACGCCGCACCAGATTCACGACACGTCGCTGGGCGCTGAAGTCAAATGAGTGAGATAGCCGGTGAGCGAAGCCGAAGTCAAGCGAGAGAGATAGCCTCTCGCTTAACGCGGCACGCCTGCAAGGCTCACCCTCGGCTCTGCGAGGCCCTGCCTCGGCTCTGCGAGGCTCTGCCTCGGCCATCTCGGGCATAGCCGCGCGCAGCATGCTACACAGCAGCAAAAAGTCGACGCACGGCAAATATCGATCGCCGTGCGCCAGCTGATTATTCAACACTGTCCGCGAATGCTCTTTGTTCGGTATCGATTTCGACCCATTGAACACAACAACACAACACTATACACACACTTTTCTAATTTATCACTCGTTCGCGTCTCACACTTGTTGATGACACAACAAAATGGCGCAGTATGAAATCTTTATAGCACAGTAGTATGTGTATACCTTTGCTCCATCCCACTCCTTCCCCCACAACGCGGCTACCCCCACCACCCCACTTTTCCACCGCCGCGTTACCCACTTTGCTTAACCAGTGTCGGTAACGTGGAGATGGTAAAGTGAGGTGGTGTGGGTATGCTGGTGAACAAGAAAGAGTAGAGATAAGAGCAAGATGGATCAAAGCTGTACACATACTTGGAATAAAATGTGTAACTCACCCTTATGTTGGCGGCATCTACGACGACTCTCCAGGGTGACGGACACAATATTTACTCCATGGCACACACACATATACACACACACACGCACGCGCGCGCGCGCGCGCGCACTCTCTTTCTTTCTCTCAGTCACTCACTCACTCAATGCGAATTAATCTATACAATGCGAGTAATACGAATAACCCGCACCCATGGAGCGTGGGCACCGTCAGGGGTAGGCGTCCGTATATCGATTAGCGTATCACTACCGTATGTTTCCTTCAAGTCTTGATTAAGGCCGAATACCACACACTTTACAAGCTTCACAGGTAGTGTGCTAATCAGCGGCTCGGGATGAAATAGCTACTGCCAATCGACGTATAACGTCGATGATTTCCCCGCGCACAGCCCTTTGATGCCGCACAACGACATATGAGGCCCCCGCACACAAGTCCTCAAATTAAAACCCGCTCCTCTCAGCACACCCATCAATATATAAACTCTCCAAATCGTCCTCTAGTCTTAGCCACGCACCACACCTTAACTCCGTGCGCAGGTATATAGCGTTATCCCCCGCACTGAAAATCGCCCAACACACAAAAGCCATGGCTAACGCAAAGTTATCGTACCGTGGGTACATTTTTAGATTGTTCGTTTATACTTCGTTGTGCACTGCTAAAGACAGACTGAATGCTCAGGATGCTGCTGGCGGGGATTACATGGTTTGAAGATAACAAACCCCCCTCTGAATCATAACTAGGTGTCCAGTGCTCTGAATGCAACGACAGCGGTTTTGCACGTGATTGCCGCTTTATGCTGTGCTCCTCGCGCAACGCTTGCTCTGCAGTAAAAGATGCAGAATATGATACCGTACCGCGAGAGACCACGATTATAATTTTAATATAATTATAAAATAAGAGACACAGTAGGACGATGTATTTGTTTTTAATTAATCAATATTTTATTTAAATGACTTTACACATATTTACCGTCGTATGCAACATCCCTGCAAACACGGTAATCTTCGCTCGGAGATTCCCCCGACGTTAAATTTATTTTTAGCACTGTCCGATCGTCTAGAGGCAAAAGTATTGTAATATTCACGTACTATTCTGTCATTTTTCATTACATTATTGCTAAAGAGATTATTAAATCGCGACATGGTGAAGCCGCACGGCATAAGATGCAAGAATACAATACAAAATTGTCCACACACATCCGACGTATTACTCTAGAGCTGCTTGAGGCCGTACCGATAGAACTTGCAGTTTCTTCATAGTCGTGCGAGATGCTGCTGTATGACCGTTTGTAGCCCGTAGCTTTCAAAGTAAATTCCTTTTCCATGATGGTTAACGTACATGGCGATCCAATGCTCTCCAGATCCGTCGTGGTTATCCGTGTTAACTACGAGTCCAGCCGGTAACGACCATACACGAGGAATTCTGTCAGCTGGGTATACGCCAACGGTTGAAAGTGGTAAATACTGCAGACTCTCGTAAATTCGTCTAGTGTTGATGCTGAAGACATAGTCAATCGTTAAATGATGACCTATACGCTTTGAAAGAAGTATATGCAAAAATTATTTCACAGCATCGTCGATCGTGTGACGACTACATGGTGCAGATTTCTCCTCTTTCTTATTCACTTCCTCTTCGTCTACCGACCAAACATCCATGTATGATTCTCCTTTAAATGGGTGCTCGCGCAATCAATTTTTTATCTGGAAAGCCTGGCGCATTGCACAATGCGAAGACGCTGTATCGTTTATCATAGCATGTCTGAAGCATTTTCGCAAAGATTTCGGCATAAATGTGTACGATAGAGCGCCCTCCTCGTCCTTCAGGTTGGAAATTTCACGACTCGTGATATCGCAAAGAAGGATAGCCTTATCGTGACCGCGTGTATAGATACGTCTTGATTTTCGCGAAATTTCACGCAAGTTAGCGTATGCTTGTTTACAGCTCACATCGCCCTCGTATCATTCCAGACCGTGAAAATATTTCGAGAGAAAATTATTCTGGCTTCTCGAATGCTGCGGTAATTCGGCAAAGTGACACGGTGGTGCGACGATCCAATAAGCAGAGTACGGTCTATCGAATAAGCAGAGTACGGTCTATCCACTGCTACCACGGTAATTACTATCCGAATAAATTCCGAGTCTTTACCACGAATTCCTTGTATATCCACAACGATATCCATTTTCACGTCTAATCTGTACAGATGCTCAAGTTCGACTGATTAGTTAATCATGGAGACGCTTCTACATCTCTTAACACGAAACAATTTTATTCCGACATCAACACATTTTCACGTATCCGGGAAAATCTACCATTACCTGCCGAGGGGCATCGATTTCAAGGACATTTATCATATTCCGCGTAGACTACACAATTTACCGTTGAAGCAAGCGCACCCTCAAATCGTACCTCTATTCTCACACTACCGTGCTTTATTAAATTTTAATGTGAATTGCTGTTCGCCGAAAGGTCGGGTGTCAAATCAAAAGCAAACAGACAGTATCCAACGCGATAATTATCGCGATCGATCGAATTACCATCGTTCAAGAAATGTATTCCAGTTCCCGAAATGTTCGTTCGTTCGTTCGTTCGTTCGTTCGTTCGTTCGTTCGTTCGTTCGTTCGTTCGTTCGTTCGTTCGTTCGTTCGTTCGTTCGTTCGTTCGTTCGTTCGTTCGTTCGTTCGTTCGTTCGTTCGTTCGTTCGTTCGTTCGTTCGTTCGTTCGTTCGTTCGTTCGTTCGTTCGTTCGTTCGTTCGTTCGTTCGTTCGTTCGTTCGTTCGTTCGTTCGTTCGTTCGTTCGTTCGTTCGTTCGTTCGTTCGTTCGTTCGTTCGTTCGTTCGTTCGTTCGTTCGTTCGTTCGTTCGTTCGTTCGTTCGTTCGTTCGTTCGTTCGTTCGTTCGTTCGTTCGTTCGTTCGTTCGTTCGTTCGTTCGTTCGTTCGTTCGTTCGTTCGTTCGTTCGTTCGTTCGTTCGTTCGTTCGTTCGTTCGTTCGTTCGTTCGTTCGTTCGTTCGTTCGTTCGTTCGTTCGTTCGTTCGTTCGTTCGTTCGTTCGTTCGTTCGTTCGTTCGTTCGTTCGTTCGTTCGTTCGTTCGTTCGTTCGTTCGTTCGTTCGTTCGTTCGTTCGTTCGTTCGTTCGTTCGTTCGTTCGTTCGTTCGTTCGTTCGTTCGTTCGTTCGTTCGTTCGTTCGTTCGTTCGTTCGTTCGTTCGTTCGTTCGTTCGTTCGTTCGTTCGTTCGTTCGTTCGTTCGTTCGTTCGTTCGTTCGTTCGTTCGTTCGTTCGTTCGTTCGTTCGTTCGTTCGTTCGTTCGTTCGTTCGTTCGTTCGTTCGTTCGTTCGTTCGTTCGTTCGTTCGTTCGTTCGTTCGTTCGTTCGTTCGTTCGTTCGTTCGTTCGTTCGTTCGTTCGTTCGTTCGTTCGTTCGTTCGTTCGTTCGTTCGTTCGTTCGTTCGTTCGTTCGTTCGTTCGTTCGTTCGTTCGTTCGTTCGTTCGTTCGTTCGTTCGTTCGTTCGTTCGTTCGTTCGTTCGTTCGTTCGTTCGTTCGTTCGTTCGTTCGTTCGTTCGTTCGTTCGTTCGTTCGTTCGTTCGTTCGTTCGTTCGTTCGTTCGTTCGTTCGTTCGTTCGTTCGTTCGTTCGTTCGTTCGTTCGTTCGTTCGTTCGTTCGTTCGTTCGTTCGTTCGTTCGTTCGTTCGTTCGTTCGTTCGTTCGTTCGTTCGTTCGTTCGTTCGTTCGTTCGTTCGTTCGTTCGTTCGTTCGTTCGTTCGTTCGTTCGTTCGTTCGTTCGTTCGTTCGTTCGTTCGTTCGTTCGTTCGTTCGTTCGTTCGTTCGTTCGTTCGTTCGTTCGTTCGTTCGTTCGTTCGTTCGTTCGTTCGTTCGTTCGTTCGTTCGTTCGTTCGTTCGTTCGTTCGTTCGTTCGTTCGTTCGTTCGTTCGTTCGTTCGTTCGTTCGTTCGTTCGTTCGTTCGTTCGTTCGTTCGTTCGTTCGTTCGTTCGTTCGTTCGTTCGTTCGTTCGTTCGTTCGTTCGTTCGTTCGTTCGTTCGTTCGTTCGTTCGTTCGTTCGTTCGTTCGTTCGTTCGTTCGTTCGTTCGTTCGTTCGTTCGTTCGTTCGTTCGTTCGTTCGTTCGTTCGTTCGTTCGTTCGTTCGTTCGTTCGTTCGTTCGTTCGTTCGTTCGTTCGTTCGTTCGTTCGTTCGTTCGTTCGTTCGTTCGTTCGTTCGTTCGTTCGTTCGTTCGTTCGTTCGTTCGTTCGTTCGTTCGTTCGTTCGTTCGTTCGTTCGTTCGTTCGTTCGTTCGTTCGTTCGTTCGTTCGTTCGTTCGTTCGTTCGTTCGTTCGTTCGTTCGTTCGTTCGTTCGTTCGTTCGTTCGTTCGTTCGTTCGTTCGTTCGTTCGTTCGTTCGTTCGTTCGTTCGTTCGTTCGTTCGTTCGTTCGTTCGTTCGTTCGTTCGTTCGTTCGTTCGTTCGTTCGTTCGTTCGTTCGTTCGTTCGTTCGTTCGTTCGTTCGTTCGTTCGTTCGTTCGTTCGTTCGTTCGTTCGTTCGTTCGTTCGTTCGTTCGTTCGTTCGTTCGTTCGTTCGTTCGTTCGTTCGTTCGTTCGTTCGTTCGTTCGTTCGTTCGTTCGTTCGTTCGTTCGTTCGTTCGTTCGTTCGTTCGTTCGTTCGTTCGTTCGTTCGTTCGTTCGTTCGTTCGTTCGTTCGTTCGTTCGTTCGTTCGTTCGTTCGTTCGTTCGTTCGTTCGTTCGTTCGTTCGTTCGTTCGTTCGTTCGTTCGTTCGTTCGTTCGTTCGTTCGTTCGTTCGTTCGTTCGTTCGTTCGTTCGTTCGTTCGTTCGTTCGTTCGTTCGTTCGTTCGTTCGTTCGTTCGTTCGTTCGTTCGTTCGTTCGTTCGTTCGTTCGTTCGTTCGTTCGTTCGTTCGTTCGTTCGTTCGTTCGTTCGTTCGTTCGTTCGTTCGTTCGTTCGTTCGTTCGTTCGTTCGTTCGTTCGTTCGTTCGTTCGTTCGTTCGTTCGTTCGTTCGTTCGTTCGTTCGTTCGTTCGTTCGTTCGTTCGTTCGTTCGTTCGTTCGTTCGTTCGTTCGTTCGTTCGTTCGTTCGTTCGTTCGTTCGTTCGTTCGTTCGTTCGTTCGTTCGTTCGTTCGTTCGTTCGTTCGTTCGTTCGTTCGTTCGTTCGTTCGTTCGTTCGTTCGTTCGTTCGTTCGTTCGTTCGTTCGTTCGTTCGTTCGTTCGTTCGTTCGTTCGTTCGTTCGTTCGTTCGTTCGTTCGTTCGTTCGTTCGTTCGTTCGTTCGTTCGTTCGTTCGTTCGTTCGTTCGTTCGTTCGTTCGTTCGTTCGTTCGTTCGTTCGTTCGTTCGTTCGTTCGTTCGTTCGTTCGTTCGTTCGTTCGTTCGTTCGTTCGTTCGTTCGTTCGTTCGTTCGTTCGTTCGTTCGTTCGTTCGTTCGTTCGTTCGTTCGTTCGTTCGTTCGTTCGTTCGTTCGTTCGTTCGTTCGTTCGTTCGTTCGTTCGTTCGTTCGTTCGTTCGTTCGTTCGTTCGTTCGTTCGTTCGTTCGTTCGTTCGTTCGTTCGTTCGTTCGTTCGTTCGTTCGTTCGTTCGTTCGTTCGTTCGTTCGTTCGTTCGTTCGTTCGTTCGTTCGTTCGTTCGTTCGTTCGTTCGTTCGTTCGTTCGTTCGTTCGTTCGTTCGTTCGTTCGTTCGTTCGTTCGTTCGTTCGTTCGTTCGTTCGTTCGTTCGTTCGTTCGTTCGTTCGTTCGTTCGTTCGTTCGTTCGTTCGTTCGTTCGTTCGTTCGTTCGTTCGTTCGTTCGTTCGTTCGTTCGTTCGTTCGTTCGTTCGTTCGTTCGTTCGTTCGTTCGTTCGTTCGTTCGTTCGTTCGTTCGTTCGTTCGTTCGTTCGTTCGTTCGTTCGTTCGTTCGTTCGTTCGTTCGTTCGTTCGTTCGTTCGTTCGTTCGTTCGTTCGTTCGTTCGTTCGTTCGTTCGTTCGTTCGTTCGTTCGTTCGTTCGTTCGTTCGTTCGTTCGTTCGTTCGTTCGTTCGTTCGTTCGTTCGTTCGTTCGTTCGTTCGTTCGTTCGTTCGTTCGTTCGTTCGTTCGTTCGTTCGTTCGTTCGTTCGTTCGTTCGTTCGTTCGTTCGTTCGTTCGTTCGTTCGTTCGTTCGTTCGTTCGTTCGTTCGTTCGTTCGTTCGTTCGTTCGTTCGTTCGTTCGTTCGTTCGTTCGTTCGTTCGTTCGTTCGTTCGTTCGTTCGTTCGTTCGTTCGTTCGTTCGTTCGTTCGTTCGTTCGTTCGTTCGTTCGTTCGTTCGTTCGTTCGTTCGTTCGTTCGTTCGTTCGTTCGTTCGTTCGTTCGTTCGTTCGTTCGTTCGTTCGTTCGTTCGTTCGTTCGTTCGTTCGTTCGTTCGTTCGTTCGTTCGTTCGTTCGTTCGTTCGTTCGTTCGTTCGTTCGTTCGTTCGTTCGTTCGTTCGTTCGTTCGTTCGTTCGTTCGTTCGTTCGTTCGTTCGTTCGTTCGTTCGTTCGTTCGTTCGTTCGTTCGTTCGTTCGTTCGTTCGTTCGTTCGTTCGTTCGTTCGTTCGTTCGTTCGTTCGTTCGTTCGTTCGTTCGTTCGTTCGTTCGTTCGTTCGTTCGTTCGTTCGTTCGTTCGTTCGTTCGTTCGTTCGTTCGTTCGTTCGTTCGTTCGTTCGTTCGTTCGTTCGTTCGTTCGTTCGTTCGTTCGTTCGTTCGTTCGTTCGTTCGTTCGTTCGTTCGTTCGTTCGTTCGTTCGTTCGTTCGTTCGTTCGTTCGTTCGTTCGTTCGTTCGTTCGTTCGTTCGTTCGTTCGTTCGTTCGTTCGTTCGTTCGTTCGTTCGTTCGTTCGTTCGTTCGTTCGTTCGTTCGTTCGTTCGTTCGTTCGTTCGTTCGTTCGTTCGTTCGTTCGTTCGTTCGTTCGTTCGTTCGTTCGTTCGTTCGTTCGTTCGTTCGTTCGTTCGTTCGTTCGTTCGTTCGTTCGTTCGTTCGTTCGTTCGTTCGTTCGTTCGTTCGTTCGTTCGTTCGTTCGTTCGTTCGTTCGTTCGTTCGTTCGTTCGTTCGTTCGTTCGTTCGTTCGTTCGTTCGTTCGTTCGTTCGTTCGTTCGTTCGTTCGTTCGTTCGTTCGTTCGTTCGTTCGTTCGTTCGTTCGTTCGTTCGTTCGTTCGTTCGTTCGTTCGTTCGTTCGTTCGTTCGTTCGTTCGTTCGTTCGTTCGTTCGTTCGTTCGTTCGTTCGTTCGTTCGTTCGTTCGTTCGTTCGTTCGTTCGTTCGTTCGTTCGTTCGTTCGTTCGTTCGTTCGTTCGTTCGTTCGTTCGTTCGTTCGTTCGTTCGTTCGTTCGTTCGTTCGTTCGTTCGTTCGTTCGTTCGTTCGTTCGTTCGTTCGTTCGTTCGTTCGTTCGTTCGTTCGTTCGTTCGTTCGTTCGTTCGTTCGTTCGTTCGTTCGTTCGTTCGTTCGTTCGTTCGTTCGTTCGTTCGTTCGTTCGTTCGTTCGTTCGTTCGTTCGTTCGTTCGTTCGTTCGTTCGTTCGTTCGTTCGTTCGTTCGTTCGTTCGTTCGTTCGTTCGTTCGTTCGTTCGTTCGTTCGTTCGTTCGTTCGTTCGTTCGTTCGTTCGTTCGTTCGTTCGTTCGTTCGTTCGTTCGTTCGTTCGTTCGTTCGTTCGTTCGTTCGTTCGTTCGTTCGTTCGTTCGTTCGTTCGTTCGTTCGTTCGTTCGTTCGTTCGTTCGTTCGTTCGTTCGTTCGTTCGTTCGTTCGTTCGTTCGTTCGTTCGTTCGTTCGTTCGTTCGTTCGTTCGTTCGTTCGTTCGTTCGTTCGTTCGTTCGTTCGTTCGTTCGTTCGTTCGTTCGTTCGTTCGTTCGTTCGTTCGTTCGTTCGTTCGTTCGTTCGTTCGTTCGTTCGTTCGTTCGTTCGTTCGTTCGTTCGTTCGTTCGTTCGTTCGTTCGTTCGTTCGTTCGTTCGTTCGTTCGTTCGTTCGTTCGTTCGTTCGTTCGTTCGTTCGTTCGTTCGTTCGTTCGTTCGTTCGTTCGTTCGTTCGTTCGTTCGTTCGTTCGTTCGTTCGTTCGTTCGTTCGTTCGTTCGTTCGTTCGTTCGTTCGTTCGTTCGTTCGTTCGTTCGTTCGTTCGTTCGTTCGTTCGTTCGTTCGTTCGTTCGTTCGTTCGTTCGTTCGTTCGTTCGTTCGTTCGTTCGTTCGTTCGTTCGTTCGTTCGTTCGTTCGTTCGTTCGTTCGTTCGTTCGTTCGTTCGTTCGTTCGTTCGTTCGTTCGTTCGTTCGTTCGTTCGTTCGTTCGTTCGTTCGTTCGTTCGTTCGTTCGTTCGTTCGTTCGTTCGTTCGTTCGTTCGTTCGTTCGTTCGTTCGTTCGTTCGTTCGTTCGTTCGTTCGTTCGTTCGTTCGTTCGTTCGTTCGTTCGTTCGTTCGTTCGTTCGTTCGTTCGTTCGTTCGTTCGTTCGTTCGTTCGTTCGTTCGTTCGTTCGTTCGTTCGTTCGTTCGTTCGTTCGTTCGTTCGTTCGTTCGTTCGTTCGTTCGTTCGTTCGTTCGTTCGTTCGTTCGTTCGTTCGTTCGTTCGTTCGTTCGTTCGTTCGTTCGTTCGTTCGTTCGTTCGTTCGTTCGTTCGTTCGTTCGTTCGTTCGTTCGTTCGTTCGTTCGTTCGTTCGTTCGTTCGTTCGTTCGTTCGTTCGTTCGTTCGTTCGTTCGTTCGTTCGTTCGTTCGTTCGTTCGTTCGTTCGTTCGTTCGTTCGTTCGTTCGTTCGTTCGTTCGTTCGTTCGTTCGTTCGTTCGTTCGTTCGTTCGTTCGTTCGTTCGTTCGTTCGTTCGTTCGTTCGTTCGTTCGTTCGTTCGTTCGTTCGTTCGTTCGTTCGTTCGTTCGTTCGTTCGTTCGTTCGTTCGTTCGTTCGTTCGTTCGTTCGTTCGTTCGTTCGTTCGTTCGTTCGTTCGTTCGTTCGTTCGTTCGTTCGTTCGTTCGTTCGTTCGTTCGTTCGTTCGTTCGTTCGTTCGTTCGTTCGTTCGTTCGTTCGTTCGTTCGTTCGTTCGTTCGTTCGTTCGTTCGTTCGTTCGTTCGTTCGTTCGTTCGTTCGTTCGTTCGTTCGTTCGTTCGTTCGTTCGTTCGTTCGTTCGTTCGTTCGTTCGTTCGTTCGTTCGTTCGTTCGTTCGTTCGTTCGTTCGTTCGTTCGTTCGTTCGTTCGTTCGTTCGTTCGTTCGTTCGTTCGTTCGTTCGTTCGTTCGTTCGTTCGTTCGTTCGTTCGTTCGTTCGTTCGTTCGTTCGTTCGTTCGTTCGTTCGTTCGTTCGTTCGTTCGTTCGTTCGTTCGTTCGTTCGTTCGTTCGTTCGTTCGTTCGTTCGTTCGTTCGTTCGTTCGTTCGTTCGTTCGTTCGTTCGTTCGTTCGTTCGTTCGTTCGTTCGTTCGTTCGTTCGTTCGTTCGTTCGTTCGTTCGTTCGTTAACCTTAATTACATTTAGAACATTCATTAATAATGTTCGAGAACGTAGGTGATAGAGGTAGTGGACTGTAATTGATTCAGAACAAAGATCAGAAACGGTACACAGATGTTAGGAAATTATAGCATTTAGTACACCGCATAACAAATGCAGTAGATGCATTACCAATAAAACAGGGAAGAATATAACAGAAAAGAATAATGTTCATAATCACAGAGGAACGTAGGACGAGTATTCAAATGAATAGAACCGAGACTGCACTCGATCATATATCATCGGCGAGATTAAGTTGAGCACGTCTGGTGTGCTAACGCCACGCGGCAACGCCAATACGCGTACACGACACACAAGGTGAGACCAGTTTTGATGATGCACCGTTCAGATGCACACAAATCACAGCCGATTTTATAGTCCGATGTTCTCTATAATTATTTTGCTGTTCTTTGAAACTTTTTAACACTATGTGAGTACCAAAAAAAATTGATGAGCTGAGAAATACGCTGCATGAGATGAAACGTACCGTACCGAACCGACCGATTTTCGCAAGTAAGATGGCTGTGATTTCAACCCAGCCATTGCCACCAACGCCGTGGTAGAACGCGTGCGCGCGGTGAGCTATCTAATGGCATGCTTCTTCTATGTGGTTTCACGGTCCCGTGAGTTGCGGCTGCCACGCAGCAGCGGCAAGCGCTTGCCCACGCTTGCTTGCAGTGAGCAGTCCACCTACGCGCAGCAAAATGCTACTGTATTTTTAAACAAATAATCATTTAAGAATATTCTAAATGTAAATATAAGATATGATAACCGCTAAACACGAAGTTGTTCAAGAAAATTATTGAAGGATTTGATGCATTTTATCAATAACCACACATTTTTGTCTTCAGTAACATTAAAGTGAAAAGACTATAGAACGTTCAATTCCTTGATAAAATAAGGTTTGAATCGACATAGACGGGTGAGCGACGTCGCGCGAGATTCCATTCGGTTCTCTACGGGTTAATTTATAGAGCCAGTGCATCGGGTCAAATGCTCGTTAACGCCATTAATTAACGAGCATTCTTAGCCCTAACCCGACCAATATTCCGAAAGCTTAGACTCAAAAAAGGGAGCTTGCGTCTTCGGTATTGCTTGCCAGGTATGGTAAAGGGAGAATTCATTCTCTTTGACCTTAGTATGGAAAACTCATTCCGAAACACCCCACACGTCTCAAATTTATCAGTTTTTGCAAAATCAGCGCGCTGGATTGACGTAACAATACACACATATACAAAGTATAAATGTGTTGAACCACCACCAAGAAGTAGGAGACAGAAGATCCGCACAAAGCGGAGATGAAGAATTAGGAACGCTATGTATAATGAATATGACTAGTAACTCTCTCTCATTCTCTCCCCCTAAGTTACGTCTTTCGTCTCTCTCCTGTAACATAATGTTACAAAACGTGTCGCGTTACGGCCTTGAAAGTTTGCTCTCAGCGCGGTTAAGGAAGTTTCACTTTAAAACCTTAGTATGTAACTGTTGCAGTGACTACTATCAAGTTTCTGATTTTGTTGAATATAGAACTTTCAAGTGCGTGTGATCACGAGTTATTAGATGCCTTCGCAGAAATAGATATAAAAGTCGATGTGCACAGTTCTATAATCTTTAATGTTGTTATTACTAGATACTATTGTTGATATTTTTCGTGAATCAAAACAGAAGCTTTTATTGTGCTTGTAAATTATTCGGTCATTGAAACGCCCTGTCTCACGCTGTAATGCTTATTCTACTTGCGAGCTACCAAACAGTTCGAGGTATACTGTCCGTCAAGGGCGCACACTCGTTTCGGCAATGAGAGCGGCGGAGTGTGCGTGTATATATTTCGTAGAGTATGAGTGTGGGTGTGTAGCATTGACACGAGACAAAACAGTTTGTATCTTTTTGAATCTCCGAATAAGTCCGATTACTTAATTGCCGGGAAAGTCATATGAATGACGCGTTGGCGAAAGATTAAATTAGGTAATTATTTGCCAGTGTATCGATATTATGTCTTCGGTTCATCAATTATATAAGTGAGAGATGAAATTTAATTCCTATTACACCATTTTTTGGATGCGCAATGAAGATTGTGGCGTTTAAGGATTAATTTACGAATTAAACTTTTTTTTTTTTATAGAACAGCCTAAAGAGTTTGCATTATTGGTAGTGAATTAGCACTATTTGACAATCACTCAAGCTCGAAAAGAAATACAACTAAGTATAGTTTTGCACAAATCCGCGACGAATGTGAGATATGTCAGGAATTGAACAATACTTCACAATTATTTCTTGAGGATTCATTTATGTAAATAACTGCGATAGGGCATTATTAGTAAAAACACACATGTAATGTCACCATACGAAGCTGTGTTAAATTCCTTTTACAATCAAATTCATCAAGTAATATGACTTTAGACTATAATAGCGTCAAAATATACATAAACATTCACTAATTGTAATTATTAAGCAACATACGATTGACAATACGTGCCCCGGATGCTTTCAGTTTATTTTACAAGTTTGTGTCAGTATAGGGAACCGCATATTGAAATATACTGTAAGAATACTATTTTAGTTTGTATTTCGTGCCCTAAAGTATACTGAAGACAGGGGTCGCCTCAGTAGAAAAATTAACGCGTACCAGGGAGAGAATCCCTGTGGCGAGATGGTCAGGCCAAGTAGTCTCACAAATACCGGCAGGGCGAATGGTCGCAAATATATCCGATTCCTGGGGGATCCTCACGACAATAACTTAAATCAGAGGAAGCGGTTTCTTCAAGGGGCCAGTCTACCGGGGACGATTACATCTTCATAGAGGTGGAATTATAATCAACGATCTCGGACAGATAGACAATCACCACGGGCCAAATGTGTCAGTTCGAGCGAACACTGACCTCTCAATCGACACCATAACGTATATCTCATCTCACTATTCTACTCTGATCCACGTAACTGGAACTCAGGGGATTTATGGCTCAATGGATTGAACTTTCTCATCGGTATCTTGTGAGTACTCAATTTGGTATATTTCCATGTAAACTTAATCTGATCATGTCATTATATGGGGTGAGCCAAAGATCTTATACTTTTATTTGAATATGTAACGACTCATCACCTTGATTGACCTAAAGATCGAGGAAGAAACATTCTAGCTGTAGTACGTATATAGGACCGAGACGAGAAAAACAATTTTTTCTTGGTTGAGGCTAATTCAGCCGTGGTAACTGCTCATCGGTCTCCTGGGTGAGACGAGCATTCCTCAAGTCATAACAAAGAATCTATGTGGATTCCAGGCTCCTTTGATATAACTATCTCGTTTAGTGCAACGGAGGAATGCTAAACGTATATATATTTTAAGGAATTTATGATGTTATATGACTGATAATGTATCTGTGTGTTGACCTCATTATTTGAAACCTTGCGAGGAGTCATAATATCATTGATTATACAAAAAGGTCATCTCGATGTTGTTAATAATTTTATATCTATAAAAAATGCTCGAAGTCATGTGACATGTATTATATATATATATACAAATCATTCATATAATATTTCCATAGTGTGAATCATTACGTGTAAATTTATTAGGCGTGTGATAGAGGATGTATATTATGTTAGTACTATTTTAAACGTGGAATGGAAATTGAACAGAACGAAAAGAACCTTCAGTGGCTCTAACTAAAACAAGAAAACAAAGAAAACAAAAGTCTGTTTTATTACAATATAGAATATTTGTCTTTATCAATTCGAAATAGTGAATTGTTACGTTTTTCTTTTATTTCTCGACCCATCCTTCTACAGCCTCCAAGAGAAGGTATCGTTTGAATCGAAGAGCGCGAAAAGACTAAATTACTACAATTTGGCGCCCAACGTGGGGCAGAAGGAAATATACGATACAATCAGGTAGCTTACAGTGTTATTTTCTGAAGCAGGCCACTGAGGCCCAATATTTATATCCACAAATGGACCCATATGAAATGAATTTTTCTATTATACAACAATTGCCTATTCGAGTACGGGAGGCAATGGTAAATTCTAATTTTGATGATCGTCATGCCATCTCAAATTGAGCTTCCTCGACACGGTGAATACTGAACGCGAAAACAATAATCGACACAAGTTTAGTGGGAATGGGGGATATCAATCACAGGAGCTGCCACGACCGAAAAATACTTCATTTCGCGGAAATTTTGATAACCACTCCGGTCAAGCTCCGAGCCGTAATTTTAATCCAAGTAGAAGGTCGGAAGCCGGGCCGCCTGCGTCGTATCGGGCCTCTGCTCTAGGGGTCGCTCCACGTGAGTCTCCGAGTGTGGTGTCGTCCGATCCACCAGTGGGGGTATCTTTCAGTGAGCCAATGCCACCGTGTCAGATTCCTCCTCCTTTAGTCAATATTGCACAACCGGGCGCTTCTTCCTCGGATAACTATTTAAACTAGAAACGGGTGCGTTGGAGAAAGGTCCAACAATGCAGACGAGCCCGTTAGATTTATTAGAGGACCTTAGTAAAGATGTATTACTGGACCCAGAGATTGGCTCACGTGCTTTACCTTTTCGTAAATGTCCTCAACTTACAGTTTATTCTTATAACTTTCCCATTGTATGCTTAGTGGATACCGGTAGCCAAGTTACGTGCATGTCTGCTGAATTTTATGGTTATCTTAGGAAATATTTTAGGCCGTGTGTATTACCAGTCACAAATGTGGTGGTGACCACCGCAATTGCTAAACAACCAACCAAAGTTAAATTACGGCGCCAAATTAAAATAGTCATAGGGGACCGTAAAATTCATACTACGTTTCTTATTGTACCACATTTAACTTCTAAGGTTTTATTAGGAAATGATCGGTTTCACGAAAATAAGGCAATAATAGACTATAGTCGTCACGAGATTATAATTGAAGGGTACCTTGTGCCGTCTAATTTGGTGCATTTTGATAGAGATGCTCCTGAAAAGGTGCATTCCGTTGAGAGGGACGGGGTTACGTATATTCATGTGCTGAATGCACGTTTATCTATGAGCAGTGGGGAAAAGCTCCAATCTGCCATCGCGAATGAATTGACTGATCTTACTAATAAAAAATGTAATAAGCCTGAACATGACATAATTCGTAACGTATCACCAGAGAGGGCCTCCGACGCACTTCCAATTCGTAATATGTTGACGTCATTAGAATCAATCAATAAATCAAGGTGTGATGTTCGCCCCATGTGGTATGACTCAGAAAATACAGAGTATCAAGGGTGTAATGAAAACATAGATAGGCTAAAAGGTTCAGACGCAAGTCCGTTGACACCTGAACAAAGAGAATTGGGGGTGAACCAGAAATCGCTGGAGTCGATTGATATGAGTCAGGATGATTCGGAGTTAGAATGTATTGGTCCTAATTTGAGTCAATTATACCTTGAAGGCGAGGACCAGAATTTTTTCGAGGATGTATGCCATTTGGTGAGTGAAGTTCCCGCTTTATTGGCGAGTGAACGAAAAGGATTGACTGATACGTTATCGTCATATCAGAAGTTGTTCACGCTAAAGAAAACCGGAGCAGGGAATTATCAACATCAGATTCGTTTAACGCAGCCTAAAGCCGTGGTGCGTCGGTCCTATCCAGTTCCGTTTAGTCTCCGTCCGGCAGTGGAAAAGGAATTAGCCGACATGCTCGAGAATGGTGTGATTGAAAGATCAACTAGTCCATATTGTAGTCTGTTGCGTATTGTACAGAAAAATGATAAATTGAGAATCTGCCTTGATGCACGTTTTATTAATCAGGTAATCGAGTCCGATAATGAATCTCCTCCACTCATCGATGAATTGATACAAAAGTATCATGGTATTAAATATATGAGTACATCGGACTTAGTTTTCGGATATTGGCAAATACCACTGGAACTTGCGTCGCGTCCGTATACCGCTTTTTTGTATGGATCTACGTTGTACCAGTTTTGCCGTATACCCTTCGGATTGAAGATGCTGGGAGTGGCTTCATCCGAGCGATTAGTCAAGTGTTAAATAAACAATACGAGGATTTTCTCACGTTATATATCGACGATTTGTTGATTACTTCGTGTACGTTTCAGGAACATCTTGATCATATTAAATTGATTTTCTCAAGACTACAGGAGGCTAATGTCACGTTGCGTCTGGATAAATCGTTTTTCTGCCGTACTACGGTGCGATTTTTGGGATTTGCTCTATCTATTAGTGGATTACGGCCGGATCCGGAAAAGTTAGAGGTTATTCGTCAATTTGCTGAACCTCGAAATAGGAAGCAATTGCAACAATTTATAGGGGTCTGCACATATTATCGATAATTTAGTGTTAAGCATGCAACATATATAGATCCTTTTCGAGATTTGCTCAGTAATAAGCACCCATGGCATTGGACAACAGCTCATAGTAGAGCATTTATTGAGTTAAAGAAAAATTTTGCAAATGCCGTGACTCTACGCCATTTTGTTCCAAATCGCTCCTTCAAACTTCAAACTGATGCTTCTAATAAAGGAATTAGTGGTATCCTCTATCAGGAGGATGAGGAGGGTGATCCCTCAATTATATCATTGGTTAGCAGATGTCTTAATTCTGCCGAAATCATCTATGGTACTACGGAGAAAGAACTTCTCGCCATTGTTTATTCCGTTTTGAAATGTCATCGATGTCGATTTGAAATAGTCACCGATCATAAGGGACTTAGCTTTCTAAACACCACTCTTTATCATACTCCGCGTTTGAAAAGATGGTGTACTACACTCCAACAGTATACATTTGATGTCACACATTGTTCGGGGCGAGGTAATCTTGTCGCCGATTTCTTTAGTCGGAATCCAAATGGGGGCTTTGAGAACGACGATACGAAGGCCTTAATCATCGCTTCGCTCCTGAGTGACGTTGCCGACCATATAATTGTGGGCGGTGCCGTACATTCCGTGTGTCCGTTACAGACCGAGGGTGGTAGACTGCCATTGTCGCTTAAAAGTGATTTGCAACAGATACAGCAGCTCCAATCTGCGGATTCAAGGAATTCAGATCTCATCTCACAGGTCCACCGGGGATTACACAACAAGTTATATAAATTCCATAATGAGGTCTTGTTTCGACAATATCATTCACCCGAACGATGGAGGATAGTCATTCCAAAGAAATTAGTGGAACCGATCGTTGAATATGTTCACAGTAAACTTGGGCATCCCGGAATTGCCAAGACCTTGTGTTATATCCGTAATTATTTTTATTGGGATAGGATGGTAAAAGATGTATATCTTTATGTTCAGAGTTGCGATTTATGTCAGCGCATTAAACATGTTAATTACTCCACACAAGGAGAATATCAACAAATATTTGCGGAGAAACCGGGACACTTAGTCACGGTAGATTTTTATGGTCCTCTTCCCTGTTCTACTGCAGGTGCGCAATACATCTTTGTGGTGTGGACATGTTCACTAAATATGTCAAATTATATCCTATCAAGAAGGCCACTACCCGTATCGTATTAGCTAAAATCTTGCATCAGTATATTCCGGCACTCGGAAGGCCACGAGCTATCCTTGCTGATAATGGGACCCAGTTTCGATCCGCGTCTTGGAAGGAAAACCTTGAAAAACAATGTATCAAGGTCTGGTTTTGTTCGATTAGACACCCTCAAGGTAATCCTACTGAGCGTGTTATGCGATAGTTAGGCCGTCTGTTTCGTGCTTTTTGTGCTTCTTCTCACGTTAGTTGGGCCCGCCATGTTCCTCGTATAGAAACTATTTTGAATATATCCACTCATTCAAGTACCGGTTACACTCCTTATGAGCTCCAATTTGGTAAATTTCCCAGTGATGAGTTAAGCGAGCTACTCCCTTTTCCTCCGTCAAATGAACTTTCGCACGCACAGAAAATCCTGGTAGCCAATGATCGGCTTACCCGCAATTATCAAAATCGGAAAAAATCATGTAAGTCAGGGTCTACTATTACGTATCGGGTAGGTGATTGGGTATTAATACGTCAACCTTGCCCTTCTAGCGCGTCTGCAGGGGTTATATCCAAGTTTTTTCATATCTATGTGGGACCTTATAAGATTGACCAAGTTTATGGACCTAATGCATTCCGTTTAGTGGAAATTAATGATTCCAAACAGCTGAAAGAAACAGATGAAAAAACATCATCTTGATGTGGCAATGTTGTCTCTCATTCTCAGCGTCATCTGGGCATTCCATGATAATTATGTGTGGTTGGTTCATTTGTTTGTTTGCAGGGAACTTCTTGCTCCCTTCTACCAAACAAAGGGGGATAATTGTAAGAATACTATTTTAGTTTGTATTTCGCGCCGTAAAGTATACTGAAGACAGGGGTCGCCTCAGTAGAAAAATTAACGCGTACCAGGGAGAGAATCTTTGTGGCGAGATGGTCAGGCCAAGTAGTCTCACAGAAACCGGCAGGGCGAATGGTTGCAAATATATCCGATTCCTGGGGGATCCTCACGACAATAACTTAAATCAGAGGAAGCGGTTTCTTCAAGGGGCCAGTCTACCGGCCACGATTACATCTTCATAGAGGTGGAATTATAATCAACGATCTCGGACAGATAGACAATCACCACGGGCCAAATGTGTCAGTTCGAGCGAACACTGACCTCTCAATCGACACCGTAACGTATATCTCATCTCACTATTCTACTCTGATCCACGTAACTGGAACTCAGGGGATTTATGGCTCAATGGATTGAACTTTCTCATCGGTATCTTGTGAATACTCAATTTGGTATATTTCCATGTAAACTTAATCTGATCATGTCATTATATGGGGTGAGCCAAAGATCTTATACTTTTATTTGAATATGTAACGACTCACCACCTTGGTGGTGAACTATAACATTCTATCGACGGCTGTAGTACGTATATAGGACCGAGACGAGAATAACAATTTTTTCTTGGTTCAGGCTAATTTAGCCGTGGTAACTCCTCATCGGTCTCCTGGGTGAGACGAGCATTCCTCAAGTCATAACAAAGAATCTATGTGGATTCCAGGCTCCTTTGATATAACTATCTCGTTTAGTGCAACGGAGGAATGCTAAACGTATATATATTTTAAGAAATTTATGATGTTATGTGACTAATAATGTATCTGTGTGTTGACCTCATTATTTGAAACCTTGCGAGGAGTCATAATATCATTGATTATACAAAAAGGTCATCTCGATGTTGTTAATAATTTTATATCTATAAAAAATGCTCGAAGTCATGTGACATGTATTATATATATATATACAAATCATTCATATAATATTTCCATAGTGTGAATCATTACGTGTAAATTTATTAGGCGTGTGATAGAGGATGTATATTATGTTAGTACTATTTTAAACGTGGAATGGAAATTGAACAGAACGAAAAGAACCTTCAGTGGCTCTAACTAAAACAAGAAAACAAAGAAAACAAAAGTCTGTTTTATTACAATATAGAATATTTGTCTTTATCAATTCGAAATAGTGAATTGTTACGTTTTTCTTTTATTTCTCGACCCATCCTTCTACAGCCTCCAAGAGAAGGTATCGTTTGAATCGAAGAGCGCGAAAAGACTAAATTATTACAGTACTTGTCTTGAGTTCTTTACATATTGTATTTTTGGGGGTTGTATTAGGAACGGATCTACGAGGGTCGATCAATAAATAATCGGCTTGGTAAAGAAAATCGCGTTTTTTGGACAAAAATGTTTTTATTTCTCAACATAATCTCCTTTTAGCTCGATACACTTATTCCGACGATTTTCCAATTTTTTGATGCCCTCCGAATAATACGATTTCGGAAGGTCCTGAAAATAGGTCTCTGTTTCGGCGATGAGGTTATCTCTGGAACCAAATCTCTTTCCGCCAAGCCATTTTTTCAGGTTTGGAAACAGAAAGTAGTCGGAGGGGGCCAAATCTGGAGAATACGGTGGATGCGAAAGCAATTCGTATTTAAATTCATGAACTTTAGCCATCAGCTACACGTTCTCTTTTATGGTCGACAGTGAGCAAACGCGGCACCCATCTTGCGGATAACTTTTTCATACCCAACTGATAACTCAGGATTGAAATCACTGAGAAAGATAGCCAAATTAACGTTGCATCATCTTTCGTTTAGTCCGTCGACAAAACTTCTTCCATGCGGAAACCCAAATTGATCTATATACTTTTTCATGAAACAGATTATGTGAAGACTTTTGGACGATAGACCAAAAAAGCATGGGAGTACCGGGCGAAGTGTACTTTTTTATTGTGCCTTCCAGGTGAGCTATAAAGGGAACAGATTATGGTCGCACGTCAATTTTGCGATATCCGCTAAATTCCTCACTTGTGCGCGATTCAATTGAAAGCAAGAAACGCTACGCATTGCATTGATGCTGTTTATCTGTAGTTTTTTATCCGTACGGTACGGTGCTTCAGAACGTAGTACAGTAGGCCCTGACCTATTTGACTGCCTCTACATATTTGACTAAAGTTCGCATATCTATTTGACCACGAGAAAACTTTACCCCCGCTCTTGCGTGACTCGCATTTTTTTAAGATGACAAGACGTATGGATCTCAACTCCGCTCGTGTTCTGTAGTATATAACGTAGGAAATGTACCAACTACAAAATTGTATGCCTGCGTACCGCTATGCTGTAGAGTGTTAACGAAATGGTTATTGGTCACTCAAGTATGTAATAGATAATAGGCTTACTGGCATCAATTTCTATGCAATAGAAGAGAACGTGGGAAAAGGTAGAATAGTGTTCGCAAATGTACAGAGTGAAATTTTTTTTTAAATGTTAAACTCCCGACTGCAAAAACTATAATGAACCGAACTTTAGTTCTTGTTTCTTGATTTGTAAAAGACGGTTGCAATGTTCAGACGACGTCTCCCGGCTGTAGTGACAGCGGTAAAGGAATTATTCTTATTTAAATGTGAAGTTAACTAAAATGACATCGGAAGTTATCCTTTTGAGATTTACTTTCACATGAAAACTTTTTAAAGCTGAAGTCCTGTTTGTTATAGTATTTTAGCAGTTGGGAGTTTTTTGAACTTTTAATTTTTTTTTTATTTCATACGTTTTAAAGCAAGTTCAATGTGACTTTCTACAGTATTTTGATAATTGCTATATATTTTTATATTTACTATATTTTTTGAAAATTGAAACAGCTAATTATATTTTAATAACTCTATTTTATTTAATCGTTCAATCATTTTTGCACTCTTGTGTTAAGAATTAAAGCAACAAAGGTAATAAAAAAGTAAGAAAGTCGTCATCATTTTAAATAATTTTAAGACATCTTTAGCCGATTCGGAGAATATTGCACGTATAGAAACCGGCATATTCGCGCCATGCCAGTGAAACGCATTCCCCCATCGAGAGTAAAAAGATAACGAGACGTACCAATAGCCTACAAACATTCGCATGGATTTACCAACACATGATTCGTTGCTACTCAAAAATGATAACTTTTTAACTTAAGATTAGAAGCCCATAGACAGTCCATAACTGGTGGGTGACTAACAACTGCACCATTTACACTACCGCTAATTGAGATCACGATCCCCCAAGTTTGTTTTTATTTGTAGCAATTATTGGACCCTACTACCGGACTGTGTATGCGTTTCAATGTAGTACACAAATACATGTCATTCAATGTAACTGCTACACTATATACAGTAGCGGACAAAAGTTTAAGACGATAAATTACAATTTGGTTCATAGATCTGTCATACAAGTACTAACGTTTCTTTCGGCTTGTTGTTTTTTTACAATACATGTGTACGTTTGACCTTCATAATGTAGAAGTCTCGGTCGTCAAATGTAAACAATATAGATTATACAATTTTTTTTTTCTTCCAACCATCTGTAAACAGCGGACATTAGTTTAAGACGATCTGTCGAACAAGATACCCGTAGTCGATCCACGTAATAATTTGATATATTAATACTGTAAATAGTTTGTGGTGTATCATCCAGTGTCTTAAGTTTAATTACGTACGAAAAGAGTATGGGTAAAGCCCGTAATTTGTCATCAACTGAACGAAAACTAATCGTGTCTCTACGGAAGCAAAATGAGACATTTTCTTTAATTGCAACTCAAATGAATCGATCAGAAACTTCTTGTAAGCAAGCGTGGTACAAGTTTGTGAAGACTGGGGACTATTTTGATCGACCAAAAAACGGTAGACCGCGGAAAACCACGCCAACGCTGGATCGTCGGATTCATCGATTAAGCGAGAGAGATCGTTTTCGTTCAGCAGTCGATATCAGAGCTGAAATATCCAGTAATAATAATGCACAAATTAGTGTAAGAACTGTCCGAAGACGATTAGACGAATTCAATTTGAAAGCACGAAAGCCACGGAAGAAGCCGATGCTCAGTAAAAAGAATAAAAAATTACGACTGCAATTTGCTAAGGCTCATCGGCATTGGACAAGTGAGGATTGGCAAAATGTGCTATTTTCGGACGAATCCAAATTCAACCGAATTTGTTTTGACGGGATACTGTATGTAAGACGTCGAATTGGCGAAGATTTAAATCCTCGATGTGTTTTACCGACAGTTAAGCATGGAGATGGAAACGTAATGGTGTGGGCATGTTTTTCTCGCAATGGTCCTGGACCAATACGCCGAATTAATGGAATCATGGACCGTTTTCAATACTTGGATATATTGAAAAATACTATGTTACCGTATGCCTACGAAAATATGGGTGATCATTTTATTTATCAACAAGATAATGACCCAAAGCATACGGCTCGGGTAGTGAAAAGTTTTTTTCAAGATGAAAAAATCACTTTATTACCGTGGCCGTCGCAGTCGCCGGATTTAAATCTAATTGAAAACTTATGATGTACCATAAAAAGAAGGGTTCAAAGAAATAAACCAAAAAATGTTGACGATTTGTACTCTTTGGTTGAAAAAACGTGGAGTGAAACAACTGTGGACGACTGCAAAAAATTAATTGATTCAATGCCTCAAAGATGTGCTGATGTGATAAAAAATAATGGGCTGTGGACAAAGTATTGAAGGGAGAAAAATATCTGTATATTTTCTACCAAAAAATATTTTTTTACGTATAGTCTTAAACTTTTTTCCCCGAAGATATCAAACAAATTTATGTTTTCTTTGTTTATTGTATCTAATGTTGTTACGCGCAAAATTGAATTTATGTAATAAATATATGAATTAATGATTAATTAGCTAATACAAAAAAAAAATCCACTGAGTCAATTCTTTTCATAAAAAAATCAACGATTACTTTTTTTTTCCTCTCCGTCATAAACTTTTGTCCGCTACTGTATGTACGTACATATGTTGTAAGACCACCCTATGAAACTGGGGCTCAGCCCCAGCGGATGTATCGTCATTTGCCGAAGGGACCGGACACGCCTTCATCATTTCGTTTGTACCCGAGATCCACGGTTCGCATAGTTTCTTGCAGGACGTAATATATATACACACGCCAAAATTAAACAACAAACATGCATATTCTTAGTCGATATTAATATGACGTTAAGAATTTGTATCACTGTCCACCACTATTTACCGTTTAAAGTTGTTACAATAATAAGTTAGAAAGAAGCGAGAACACATCGTAAAAGTTGTTACTTTTGCGAAGCGATGTTTAACACGTCTTCTCTCCAAGAAAAGAGAGAAGGGCATAAGGCGGAGATGGAGGGGGGAAACGCTGGTTGCTTTCTCAGCTATTTGGTGTAGATAATTACATGTATTCTCACACCTACATAGCACTTACTTCATGATTGTCAAAACGTTCTCCTTTAACATTCGCTTGCACTGCTTAATTTCACACAGCCTTTTATGTCAGGTAATACACTATGCATTTTCACTCCTTCGTATTACATAATCTTTTATGCACTTCTTGTTCGCGTAAATTTACAGTCTATGGTTTAATTCCTTTCTAAACTACATCGCTTGCAGCATATCTGTCCTTCGTGTGCCCGTTGCATTGCAATATCACCTCTCGCTCTGTTTTAACTTGTCTGTAATTTATTAAACGCTGCTACTTCCAGGACCACAAACAGTGTTGCACAATACTCAAAGTGAAGTGCTATGATGGTTTTATATATGACACATCTAGTATACGCTGTTTGGGTAACTCGTTTTCTGAGCTATTGTTTAAAAATGTACTCACAGTGGTCTTTCAATCGTAGCTAATTATCAACAATTGAATCTAAGTATTTAATTATTTCCATTCCCTTTTATTCTGTTCCACCCGGACGATTCAGCATAATGTTCCCTCACATTTCTTTTCTTTTACTTCTTACAATCATGTATCTTGTTTTTCGAAGTTCATTTATTATTTTTTTCTGTTCATCTACACTTCTACTATACTTAATGACATATTGAGCTTCCTCTACAGTTCTGCACTATTTTATCCAGTTTCATGCGTTACCATCCGTTTCATGCAGCAGCATCCGCTAACATTTTTATTGCACACTGATCCGGACACCCATAGACTATATCATTTGTATATTTATATATATTATATAATATATGTATATGACTGTGTAAAAAAAACCGATAATTTTGTTTTATAGCTTTAAACTATACAGCGTGTTCCAATTTTAAAAATACGCTCAAATGTATTGAAAACTAATAATTTAATTGAAAAATTATTCGCGAAAAAGTTGTTGTATATGAAGGGGGACATCAGATGAGTATATAAATTTTTGGGTACGGAGCCTCTGCTGGGTCCGTCGAGGTCCAACTATTGTTTTTTAAATGGAACCTCCTTTTTTTAGTGCATTTTTCATTTCTCGTTAAAAAATGAGTAAGTTTTACTCTGAGTTATTTTTCGTTTTTCGACTTCGAACAATCGAAAATCAGCGTTATTCTCATCGGCTTATTTACATATTGTTTCATCCATAAATTCAACATTCCTGTAAGTAGTTTTTTTTTTGTAGAGCATATCTAGTCGAACATTTGTATTCTACCTATTTGTTATCCTACAAATAAGCAGCTGCCTTTTATTGTTAGTACTTCAGATATACTCTCTATGTACTTTATAAATTCAGCATCTGACGCACTTGGTGAACGAAACACAATCACTTCTTTATATAGTTTATCGTTGACCTCTATTGCAACAGACCAGCAGTTTCATTATATTTTATTCATCAGTATCAACTCATACTTAATATCGCTTTTTACGTATAAAACTGCACCGCCTGTGTTCCTATTTTTCGCATCACATCTAATTACACCATAGCCCGGCATATACACTTCAATGTCTCCAATTTTAGAAGTCACTCCACACTTAGATATTGTTATGATTGCGGGGTTTATTCTGTCCACTACTTGGTATCGTATTTCGTCCTTAGGTGTTATAAGACTATGTGTATTTGTATACCATATCATCTTTTCCTTCTGTTGCTGTTATTGGGAAATCACATTTGGCACCCTGACCTCTGGTAGCCAGTTTTTGTAATACTCTGCCCCAGTCGCAATTCGATGGTTATTATGGGAAGCGTGGATCTTTGTACGCATTAAGATATACTTATTGAACTAACAATTGGATTCTGACTTATTTATTAAACTAATAAATATTTCTGTACAAGGTCAAAAAAATGGAAGAGCCTGAGTTCGAAGGTATTAGGTTTTCCCCGCACGTTACAACAGACAAATCGTTTTGTTATGTGTACATTTGCTCGAAGGTACACGAGACTCAATAGTTAGATTCCACATGTTTCCGAAACCTGGAAAAGAATTTGTTAATATTACTAACAAATATGGAATGTTGGAAAAGATTAATAGGGCGAAAGCTTGCATTCGAGCTGTAAAAATTGACAAAATAATCAGTTGATTGATGTGAACTTGTTCCTCACACTTATAAAAAAACGATTGCATACTACCAGGTAAAAATTATTTACCAATCAACATTTTTTGTTAAATCCATGTAAATTCAGTACAAGGTGTAATTTATAATTTTCATTGGCTAATGCTGGAAAGATTTTTTATTTTCTAGGTTATCATAGACTCGTTGCGTAGACTTGTTGCTTAGACTCGTTGCGTAGACTTGTTGCGTAGACTCGTTGCGTAGATGAATTATTATCTATGATAACCTAGAAAATGGCTTTTATTTTTCCAAAGATTTTTCGTCTCTTGATATCTTCGATTCTTCGTCCTCTTGATATTAAACGATGGATTTGTTCATCTCGCCTTACTTTCTATTTCGCGTGTATTTTAATAGATCGGAGCTGAAATCGCGTTGTTTTTAGATTATTTTGAGTAAATCCTGCCTGCCTACGACTATGTGAGGGAGATAAGGTTTTACGAGCGAACAGAGATTTGCATGGAAGCACAGGTTTTATTGGTAGACTTTTTGAAGTGATCGGTTAGTGATCACCCCAGCTACCGCGAGCACTGCCTGTATCGGTGTACACAAATGCACCGCCACATGGTTAGCTTCGCCCTTTTACTATGCTACGAACACTGTGCGCTTGGGGCGATGGTGTATTTCTCTCGCGTCAACGTGCTTCTAATAGATGGGGTGATGTTGCGTTCTCGAATCACGGGCCCTCCAATGCTTGAAATGGCGGTATTTTTCGCTCGTATTCATGCAATTATCCCACAAAGAAAGCGGAATTGTAAATGAATATGCATCTTTTGATAGTATATTGACCGATAATAGTGAAAATAATGACATTGTAATCCTCTGCAAACATATGGGTGGCGTTCCAACAATCATCTACTTTCATAGTATATACGAATAATGAATCTATGGTCGAGCGGTATAAAGCTTTCTCTTCTGTCTCTCAAAATGGGAGATCCTGGTTCGATCCCTGTACCTGTCACTTTTTTTTTGTTCAGTTATAGGTATGTAATATGTGTACACTTTTTCTCCATCCCAATCCTATCCTCACTCTTTCCCCCACCGCCCCATTTTTCCACCGCCACGCTACCCACTCAGCTTAACCAGTGTCGGTAACGTGGAGATGGTAAAGTGAGGTAGTGTGTGTACACAAGGAAGAGTAGAGATAAGAGCAGGATGGAGCAAAGGTGTACACATACATGGAAAATTGAATAAGATTATGTACTCACCACCCCAGCTTTTGTCGGCATATACCCTCCTTCCGCGGCGATTTTAAACTCTTGTCTCTCTCTCTCTCCCTCTGACTCACTCACTCACTCACTCACTCACTCACGCGCGCGCACACACATAACACCGTGTTTTTAATTTCTTGGTACATCTGCGTCCGAGAGGGTCTCCTCGTCAAAGCCCACGGCATAGATATCGTAGCCGATGTCTATCTCATGACCGAGGGCCTCTATAATACCCGCTGCTACATCCCCGCGTTCCCCGTTCGCTATGCGAACCCGCAGAGCGTTATCGCCAGCCAAAGGCCGCATCATGACAGCGATCAAGGTATCGCTACTGCACGCTTCTTCGATGAGTTTCTCAATACCTACAACATCCATGCGTTCGAGCCCGTATATCGAACACTCCATGACAAGAGCTGGCAGCATACTTGCTAGAGGTTCCGGATGAAATAGGTGAGACCAGTCGATGTAAATGGTCGCACCGAAATCGACTAACAACAACCTTGCAGTAACCGAGCATCAAAGTCCGGGTAAACTACTTCGCCGTGGACAACTCTATTGAAACGAGGCACAATACAGGACATTCCGATATAGAGTTCGCCAAGTCTAACGGGCCTTCCTCGACGCTTCACTAAATACACGCTGCGTAGAAGCTCATCCAGCTCGTCGTACGCATCGCATATTTCCTGTGTACGCAGGAAAACGCTCATCACACTCTCGACTAAAATTACCAGGCACCTAAACGCGTCGCTTAAAATCTCCTTGCCGTATCGCGGATACATATTGCTTTTTATTGTTTGCGCGTAGAATGCCAAATACAGACTAAATGCTCGAGATGCTGCTAGAGAGTAATACGGGAATAAAGATAACAACCTCCTGTGAATCATAACTAGGTGTCCAGCACTTTGAATGCAACGAAGACAGTTTTCGAGCATGTATAGCCGTGCGCTGTGCTACTCGTCAAATGCTTGCTCTGCAGTAAAAGACATAGAATATGATCCCTCGCAGAGATAGAGAGACTTCAATTATAATTCTCTAATGATTACGTTATAAAAATAAGAGACACAGTAAGATCAGGTATTTTTTAAAAATTAATCGATATTTTATGGAAAGCACTTTACATATTTACCGTCGAATGAACAGCCCTGCAAATACGGTAATCCACGGGGAATTAATTTCTATTATCACTTGTAATATTGCTTTTAAATTATTTTTCGCTGTGGGTGTTGTCATCACAGTGTCCTTCTGAAAAAACGAATGACACAAGTATTTAATTGACCAGTGTGGTCAATAAAAACAACGTGTACAGAACAATCGATATTGGCTTACCTGATATTACGACTCATGATACAAAGTTGGCAGCGTTGATGACCTGCTGCCACCGACATCAACTGCGGATGAGGATGGCGGGTGACACTTTTCTTTCCCGAAGCTAGATCTATCTGTACAGTGTATGTATCCTCCTCTCGGTCTCCATAACACGAATAACGAGCCCTCGGTGGCTGTTTATATGCAGGGGCTGCTTGCTCTGCAAGAAATTATTATTTATAATTAGAAATAAATATTACACGCTTTTAAATAACGATTTTTAAATTATTTTTTATTTTTTACTTACCAAGCTCCAATACTTCGCTGCTAATCGACATCGGCACGTATTCCATGATCTACTGTGTTAATGAAACAAAGACGAGAGCTCTCTCTCTCTCTCTCTCTCTCTCTCTCTCTCTCTCTCTCTCTCTCTCTCGCAAACGTACTCATTTAGCTAGCCTGTTTCCCGCTTATGGACTTAAATTTCTATAACTTGACCAAAAACTCTGCTTAACTACGACATAATAAACATGTATCAATGCATCAATCTCTCTCTGTGAGTACAGCCAAACATCTTTCTTACTACTCTGTCACGTCATAGACATGATCCTGTTCCACTATGCATACAGGCGCTTTTTCAGCTATACCAGGTGTATGCATAAGTTTTTTCCGGTTTAACTAAGAGATGGGGCCAGCGAAAAGTACGCAGCGTATTAATTTGACACATACGTCATTTTGTTCGTCTGACATTAACCTACAAACACACACAAGTTGAGTCCGCCAAAAACTAGCGTCTTTGTTTTATCGTTCAGTGATCATGTCGAGTTTTGTGTCTGAAAAAGAACATTTGCGGCACGCATTGCTTTTCTTATTTAATCAAAAGAAAAAGGCTGCTGAAAGTCAACGTTTGCTGGTAGAAACATATGGTGAACACGCTCCATCGATTAGAACATGTGAGACATGGTTTCGACAATTTAAAAGTGGTGATTTCAATGTGAAAGACATTGAGCGCTCTGGTGGACCACAAAAATGCGAAGACGAGCAATTGCAGGAGTTATTGGATGATGACCCAACTCAAACTCAACGGCAATTAGCAGAAGCATTACATGTGTCACAAGAAACAATCAGCAGACGTTTACGAGTAATGGTGAAGATCAATAAACTCGGTAAATGGGTCCCACACGATTTGAATGAACGATTTGAGTGATTTTGTTACACGGCAATGTGCCGTCTCACACAGCAAAAGCAGTGAAAGACACCTTGGAATCGCTTGGATGGGACATCCTTCCGCACCCGCCGCATTCGCCAGACCTGGCGCCATCTGACTATCACCTCTTCGCATCAATGGGGCACGCGCTCCCAGAGCAGCACTTCAGCAATTTTGAGGAAGTTGGAAAATGGCTCGACGAATGATTTGCCGCAGAAGACAAGCAGTTTTTCTGGCATAGTATTCATAAGTTACCAGAAAGATGAGCGAAATGTGTAGAAGCCGATGGCCAATATTTTGAATAAAACAAAAATTAATTTCCCTTGAAAATGACGTGTTTTTTTTACCAAAAAACCGGAAAAAACTTATGCATACACCTGGTAAGCATGCATTGAATTGCTTTTTATCAACTGCACAATTTAATCTTGCATTTCCAATGATGCAATAATCGAATAATCGAAATAGTTGGATGAAAAGTTTACAGCTTCTAGCCTCAGTTCTGCTTGGGTCAACTTAAATGCACTATTCCAACGCATGCGCATGGACACCACTTCTACCCCATCATCCACTGCCAACTTCCATTGTTTTTAATATAAGTAATGAGTCAAGGAACTGCTGTCATCTCTCGGATAATCAAGTGCATACCAGGTGTACAAGTATGAAATGCGGATTTCAGACAAGAGATGGCGGACGAATGTAGTTTGTGCTATTGTTACGTCCTGGGTTTTGAAAAAGGGACGCAACGAAAGAATAATATATTATCTTCTCCATTTTGAGCCAGAATGTGCAGGCTCGGGATTGGAGCACGGTCCGGTGAGAGGCGGGTTATATAAATAAATGTTGACACAGGCAGAAATAACCAAAACTTGCACTATATATTTAACATCACTATATATTTATGTTTTAACACAATTGTCCGAATAGTCTTTTGAAAATAATCTTCTTTCAGAGTTTTCGTATTTGATGTAATCCATTTGTCTTGAATAATATTAGGAAATAGTAAAAAGATATCGCGGATAATTAAATGGATCTGAAGCTAGAAATGATAAGTACTGGGAAAACTTGATTAAACAGTCAATGAATGACGCGCGGCACAACACTATATATAAAGGGTGATTTTTTAAGAGCTTGAGAACTTTTTTTTGAAAAAAAACGCATAAAATTTGCAAAATCTCATCGGTTCTTTATTTGAAACGTTAGATTGGTCCATGACATTTACTTTTTGAAGATAATTTCATTTAAATGTTGACCGCGGCTGCGTCTTAGGTGGTCCATTCGGAAAGTCCAATTTTGGGCAACTTTTTCGAGCATTTCGGCCGGAATAGCCCGAATTTCTTCGGAAATGTTGTCTTCCAAAACTGGAATAGTTGCTGGCTTATTTCTGTAGACTTTAGACTTGACGTAGCCCCACAAAAAATAGTCTAAAGGCGTCAAATCGCATGATCTTGGTGGCCAACTTACCGGGCCATTTCTTGAGATGAATTGTTCTCCGAAGTTTTCGCTCAAAATGGCCATAGAATCGCGAGCTGTGTGGCATGTAGCGCCATCTTGTTGAAACCACATGTCAACTAAGTTCAGTTCTTCCATTTTTGGCAACAAAAAGTTTGTTAGCATCGAACGATAGCGATCGCCATTCACCGTAACGTTGCGTCCAACAGCATCTTTGAAAAAATACGGTCCAATGATTCCACCAGCGTACAAACCACACCAAACAGTGCATTTTTCGGGATGCATGGGCAGTTCTTGAACGGCTTCTGGTTGCTCTTCACTCCAAATGCGGCAATTTTGCCTATTTACGTAGCCATTCAACCAGAAATGAGCCTCATCGCTGAACAAAATTTGTCGATAAAAAAGCGGATTTTCTGCCAACTTTTCTAGGGCCCATTCGCGGTCAACATTTAAATGAAATTATCTTCAAAAAGTAAATGTCATGGACCAATCTAACGTTTCAAATAAAGAACCGATGAGATTTTGCAAATTTTATGCGTTTTTTTTTAAAAAAAAGTTCTCAAGCTCTTAAAAAATCACCCTTTATATTAAAATAGTCAATAAATGGCGCGCGGCACAACACTATATATATATATTAAAATACTCGTAGTAGTGGAATTGTTATATTGTACCAGTCTTTCGATAGGTAACTACGGGCGGGTTAGATAAATAAACACCGAAGCGCAGACGGATATTGGAACAGTAAAACAGTATATATTAAAACATTTAAACTCGCGAGATTGATAGTGATTGGAGTTGGATGACCACTTAAATTAGTGTAATTAAAATAGTACGGGTTACAATAAAATAGTATGTACCCATGTTATTACGAGGGCCGACCGTCGTGGTCGGCCCCCGGAGAAGAAGTGACTAATTAGCGCAGTGCTGAAGGCACCGCGCTGGTACAATGCCTGGTGATTAGCGGGGCGCAGTGCGTCTCGCCGATGCGCCGCGTCCCGTTGGTCAGCGTGGGACCGCTGACCTAAGCAAAAAGGTAATATTAGCGGGGCGCAGCGCGTCTCGCCGACGCTCCGCGTTCCGCCGGTCAGCGTGGGACCGCTGACCTAAGCAAAAGTGTATACCCAGCAGTGTTAAGCACTACTGGGTCGTGCTAGAAATTTATGTAAATATAAAAATTTTTATTTTACGTGTATAAAAATATGGAGGACCCAGTACGTAACAGCTATAAAGATTTGACACTGCGCCATTTTGTTGTGTCATCAACAAGTGTCAGACGCGCATGAGTGATAAATTGGAAAAGTGTGTGCATAGTGTTGTGTTATTGTGTTCAATATGTCGAAATTTATACCGAACAAAGAGTGTTACGTCTTGCGAGATCCTTCTCTTTTGCTTTATTATTCTGCAGGTATAAGCCGGTCACGATGAGTGAGCGAAGTAGCCAGAGTAGCTATCTTTTCTATTTGAGTCATCCTTGTGTTTGACAGTAAGAAGGCAGACCCGACCCCTCTTTGCGGCGGGTGGCGCCTAGCTGGCATTAGTCATAATAGATAAGCTCTACGATTGCCTCTGCACCTGGTCTTCTGCGAACTCCCTAATCGTGACACTCGGCACTAAGGGTGAATAGAGATATGATAAGGAATAGGCTCAAAAGGAAAACTCGTTAACAAAAATAAACAAGTTGAGTCATGCTAATACAGAGGGGAGAATAGTTAGTCATAGAACTAGACCAATGACTCACGTCTCTCAGAAAAGGGAATCACCTTTCGCGAAGGTAGATAAACTGAGTCATAAGAACATGGTGGGGAGAACCAACCTTTGAAGAAAGGGGTTCGTAACCCAGGATAGCGTTTCATCCTAGTTCACGGGGTTTTCCTAATCAATACTTCTATTACAATCTAGGATATATAAGGAAGAGTTTTCACTGCGCGAGTGCTCAGTTTTCCATCACTATTGCCCGCGGTCGCGTCGCGTAACGTATTAGCGCGAATAAACGATTCTATTTACCCGCAACAGGCCAAGGTGCCTCTCCTACGATACCGTTCTGAATATTGTATATCTATAACTTGTGTTTTGTGGATTGCGTACGGTGTAATTGTCTGGCAATATATAAACTAACGTTGCCGCGAATGAGCCATTCTTCGGAACTGTAATAGGCCAAGTTGCCTTTTCTTTTGACATTGTGTAATACTTTGTGTATATTTAATTTGTGTTTCGTGGATTGTGTACGATACGCTTTGGAATAAACATTACAATCAACTAATCAATTACGATCAGCAAATATTTCTCCTTCCATCACCAACAAAGAAGTACGAGTCGAAGAGAACCACCTGCAACGGAGATCGGGAACGCGACAAGGAAGAAGAACTACTACAAAGAGGACAAGTGTCAACAATACACCTTCGAGCCCAACTCTATCCGAAGCTCACCAGGTAAAATTCTCCTATTTCTAATTGGAAAAGGCGAGGTTTCCGTCCCCGCTGTAAAGGGCTGCCAAGCCTTGACGCACAAGCGAGACCGACCGTGTTCGCCAGACCCTAAATCTTGGGCCCGACGTAACAGAGTATTCGCCGACAGCATTAATTTTTTGTTTTCATTTGAAGAAAACTGCTGCTGAATCAAACTGATTACTTCGAGAAGCTTATGGTGAATATGCTCCATCGCAAGATACGTGTAAACGATAGTTTCGGCATTTCAAAAGTGGTGACTTCGATGTTGCAGACAAGGAACGTGGAAAGCCGCCAAAAAAAAAACTCGCCGAGCAATTGGGCGTTAGTCAACAAGCTGTTTCCAATCGGCTACGAGAGATGATAAAGATTCAGAAGATCGGTGGATGGGTACCAGATGAGTTGAACGACAGGCAAATGGAAAAGCGCAAAAACACATGTGACATTTTGTTCGCTCGGTACAAAAGGAAGTCGTTTTTGCATCGTATAGTTACGGGGATGAAAAATGGATTTATTTTGAGAATCCTAAGCGTAAAATATCATAGGTAGACCCAGGCGCACCATCCACATCGACCGCAAGACCGAATCGCTTTGGCAGAAAGACGATTCTTTGTGTTTGGTGGGACCAGAGGGGCGTGGTCTATTATGAGTTGTTCAAACTTGGGGAAGCGGTTAATACTAAACGTTACCAACAACAATTGACCGATTTGAACCGATCGCTGCTTGAAAAAAGGCCAGATTACCGAAAGAGGCAACACAAAGTCATTTTTCTTCATGACAATGCTCCATCACATGTGGCAAAATCGGTTAGCGACACGTTGAAAGCACTCAGCTGGAAAGTTCCACACCATGCGGCTTACTCAGACTTGGCTCCTTCCGATTACCACTTGTTTGCATCGATGGGTCACGCACTTGCTGAGCAGCGCTCTGGTTCGTACGAAGATGTGAAAAAATGACTCGATGAATGGTTCGCAGCAAAAGGGAAAGATGTTTACTGGCGCGGTTTTCACAAATTGCCCGAAAGATGGGAAAAATGTTTAACAAGTGATGGAGCATACTTTGAGTAAAGCACTTTTTATCGTTCTTCCGAATTTAAGATGTTTTTTTAGAAAAAAAATCTGCATTTCGTACTTGTACACCTGGTAACTACGATCTACGCTGTCAGAAAACAAAGATGTACCATGGTTAGCACTTTTGGTGTAGTCAGTTATTATTTTTTTAAATGCTTCATTTTAATCTTATTGTATACATTTATTGGAATATTTGCATTGATTACCTTGGTTGAGTATTTTTTCCTCTCTCTATGGCCGTGTGTTGGTAATTATTGTGTTAAATATTTTTACATTTTCACATTTTTTACATTGTAAATCCCCAAGTGTTTGCTCAGCTGTATGATTTGTGTATTACCTTACGCCTGATCTCCATGTACTCTTCAATGTTAAAAGTTTAAAGGTGAGTTTCACCAAATGATTGTCATGTATCTTAAATAATCAGACTGTGTTGTGGATGTGATTTATTTAATATTTATAGGATATAATTGTATATATGGCTAAATTTTTCGATGTCTGACCTGAAATTAATTGAGTTTTGATCAATGTTGATGTGAGTCTTCTCCAAGATGTCTTTTGTAACAATGTGGTTCAATTACTAACATTTTAACATTAACACTCGGAATATTGAGTTCGAATTATTTTTTTGTTTATTTTTGTGTTCCTGTAATCTTGTTTTTAGATGTCTTTTTCTTTGACCAATGTACGTGGCATTGCAGTCTTTGCATGGAATTTTGTAAATGACTTTTGATTATTAGAATGGTGGAATCTTATTTTTCTTTAATCTTGTTGTAATTGATGTTGTTGTTAAGCATATTTATTTTTAAAATTCTAAAGAGTTTATGATGAATCGGTTCAATGCAGGGGTAATTTACCAATCTTGTTATGTCAAATTCTGTTTGTGATATTTCAGTTCTTGAGTTTCATATATTGGCTTGGATTTTAACTAATCGTTTTATTGTATGGTTCTTGATTATATGTGACAGATAACAATTTAATGTAAGAGTATTTTCAATGGTTCTTAAGTTCTCCTTCCAATGTTCACGGTGCGATAGTTTTTTTGCCGCCCCTACTACCATATATTAGAGTATACATATTTTTTGTTTTGCTTGATGACTCGAAAACGTAACGATCAAACGAACTTACTTACACCTCATTGCCTTAATGATTTATATATATATTATAACGGAATGCAATTACAGCGATCCGCTACTCGAATTAAAAACCTTAATTCCACCGAAACATCCAAACACACACCAATAAACACAGACTACGGGCAAACACGGAGCAAACGAGCACCTACTGGACTAGGAAAACATAGTAGAAAAGTAGGTACACACAGGCAACCGCGAGTACCCACCCTAAAGAGCATGGCGTCAATATTAGGCCCCACCTAACTCGAAGATCACCATCAAAACAAACACAGCCCGCAAGACGCGAGCAAGGTGAGAGGGAGGACGGACAGCAAGACCACGCGCTGTAGACCAGACCCTAGCGTAGTAGCCCCGCTCTAAGAAAAAGCGGGCGGAACCACGCATAAAACCAATCGGCCATACCACACAGACGGCAACACGCTAAGAACGCCACAGTACGGAGAAACGACAAAAGAGTTAGTGGAACTCTTGAAATTCTACAAATCCTCAAGATGAAACAACAGGGTGCCTTCACATGAAGCCTCACCACATACCCCCACTCACGGAAAAAACATTAACATTAAAAAAAAAAGTATAAAACAAGCCAATCTCTCACAAAACTCAATTAACAAATTGAAATCAGGGTAAGCCCTACACTGAAAAACACACGAAAACGACAACAACATAAAAATCAGGGAGGAACACCTAAAAAACACATTAAGAAACACAAAATTGGCATTAATTAATCAATTCCGGCGAATCCCAAACAATAAAGCAGACAGGCGAACACATACGAGGTATAAAAAAACCCACATGTGACAAAATTAGTAAAGACCGTTGATCGAACCACAAAAAACATCAAAAGGAAGTTTGAACCTCCAGCAGGTAGGAATTTAACAGTAACCAACAGAACTCAACCTCGCTGGAACCTCGATTCAAACTCTGGAAAGACAAAGCACCGGCTAAATATAGAAATTTAAGACATAACGGAACACCTACACGCCACCCCGCACCTCCTTCACCTAGTGATTGAAGTGCGACAAACATCACGTGACCTACTACAAAACACCCCCCTGGGGTCCATCCCCTAAACTATATAAACCGCGACAGGACAAGCCTCCAGGCCCTTGTTGAAAATTATTCCTCAAGACGAAGTGCTGCCTGACAGCCGACCTAACTTCATATCAATTTTAAATTCAATATGTAACGAAACAAGTATTCTTTCGATCAATCGATTCCCCTGTATTGCACTTGGCCGTCAGTTGAGTAAACGAACTAATTAGGATACTCTGTGAGGAAAGGGCTCCCATTGCGCCTTGGCCGCCCCCAATCACAGCGGCAGGGCACTCTTTCATTAACGTGTCCCCACGCATAGCGCCGTGGCTACATGTCTTTTGAAGATCGAAGAAGCACGTGTGTCTCCAGGTCAAGGGAGTGGCATCCCGACTTGCTGCACCGCGCGCACTAGATTCGTAGGGTGTACCTGAGTGGGAGGGACCATGTCAGGGCCAGCACCAACTACTAGTACTACCTGCTACATACGGATACCTCGGCTGATCACGCTAATTAAGAGACCGAATCGTAAGCCCCTTAATGGCGCGATAAGGTAGCTTAAACAAGCGTCAATAAATGCCTCAGTATCCGGGGTACAGGAAGAGCTAGTTGGTCATAGCTGCGAACCCGGTATCTTGTGCGAACAGCGAGCTATAGCTAGGGACCCAAACAATAACAAAGACGAGTAAGATAGGTAGGTAAACTCACTCACCCTATCTCTCAGTACGACACTCGCGATCCAACTCTAAGCTCACCGCGTAAACATCAGCAGGGCGGAGCCTCGAAAGGCGAACCACCCGAACGGTTACTCCTAACAATAAAATATCAAAATAGCATGTCACCAGCTAAACGTCCTATGATTAAACAAGGCCGACCGGTATGTCTAACGAATGTACCAAAGAACGCCCCGTATGAGGGCAAGCACAGGCAGGAAGAACCAACGGGCCCCACCCTTTGTAAAATCAGATAGACACACGCGCAGTCAACCGTTCCTCCAATGTAAATAGAAGTCCGCATATGTTATTATAAGAATCGCGTAAAAGCAAACGCGATAACCCAAATAGATAAATTGAGTGTAAAGCTCCATATAGGTGATATCTCATCACCATACGAATAATCGAGCTACAACCCGAAAATAACCGGAAATAAATCTGCATCTGTAATTATAAGAATCGTGTAAAAGCAAACGCGATAACCCAAAATAGATAAATTGAGTGTTAAGCTCCGTATAGGCGATATCGCATCACCATACGAATAATCGAGTCACAACCCGAAATAACCGGAAATAAATCCGCATATGTAATGTAACGTGGCAGAATATTTAGGCTGCGTCCTTCTCGCTCAACGGATACCTACACGATCACGCAGGGTTGTAGGGTGGATTTTCAGGCTTTATTTATTCTTTATTTTTATTTTTTTTTGTTGTTGTTTTATTTTTTTTTATATACGTATAATGCGATCGACACGACCGAGGGATGATCGGGGAGAGAAGAGGAGGATGATCACGCCGTATCCATCGATTGCTGACTTCGGGATTCGATATTTTACATAAGCCGATATTTTACACCTTTCTCTGTTGGGAGATACAGCCGTCCCACTCGACATTCATTTACAAACGATACGCTGCTATCTATCTTCAGCTATCATCTACTTGCAGCACTCCATCCAGCTCATGGGATTCATCTGCCGGACGAAGCTACTCTCTGTATTATCTGTGGCTAATTTATGCGTTGTCCAGCTAAGGCGCTAGTTGCGGTCATCGTGCGACACAGGTTCCCCCAATTAACCGAGTCTAGCGGGTTAAGTGGGGATCATAGTTCACGGGCACGCGTGCCGGCAGGACCTCGGGGCTTTTTCCCGGGAACCGTTGAGCGAGGCAGACGTGGCGTTACTTGTACCTGTGTCCCGCGCTATCCTAAGTTACCACACATATTGGCGTATTAGCGTCCACTGTCTTACCGGAGGGAAGAAACCGAGGAAACATTATCGCTACGTCCTCTCGAGAATTCCCGGATCACGAGAACATCGCTTGGTCATCGTCCCGGTGAGCTCTTCTCCCTTCTACGGTATTTCGCTAATATTTTAATATTTTATCATTTAACTTGTGTATTCGAAATTTTTTCGAGCCTGGTCACCCCTGCGACTCTGGTACACTGCGCGCAGAGTGTCAATTTGTATTGGGAATCGCGGCGTTTAATAAGAATAACCTCGAGATCGTGTAACGTATAGGAGCCGGGGAAAAGTCATTATAGTAATTAATTGTTTCTGTTGACGAGTAAACCGTGCGCGCGTTAAACCGTTATCCCGGAGTGCTTTGGAATTTGTTAATTAGCTTGTGTGGGATTAGAACGAGATAGACCGCGTCACGGATTTTGTCGAATTGTGGGTTTTGGAGGTACACGAGTCGGTTTGAGTTTTCTTTCGTTTGAATTTAGAAGATCGTGCGCGAGTTCGCCCGTCGCCCCGTTGTAATTTGGATGTAAAAGGGACTCGCACGGTGTAGACCGCGTCGCGTATTGAATAGACCCGTCGGTGTTTCTCTATTTTATTTATCGTTTTATTCGTTGTTTTATTTACCGATCTATTGATTTATTTATCTATTTATTTATTTAGTTCTTTATTTACATAGTTATTCATTTCTTTATATTTTTATTTATTTATTTATTTATTGGTTTATTTAGATTCATTTGTCGATTTCTATTGATTTATTCCTATTTGGATTTATTTATATTTTATAGTTATTCGGACCCCGTTACTTCGGTTTTGATATTTGAGCCTACTGACAGACGAGTATCTTCTAAAATATTATTTTCGTTATAATTGTGTTCCTCGGCTATTATTTAACTGTTGGCTGTTATTTATTAGTTTATTTATATTTTATGGACCGCTGAAAATCTCTGGGGTTCTGCTTCTACACGGCCTCTAGATTTCGAACTTCTAATAGCAAGCCGTGGGTAGCTTGGCGTGCGTGACCTCCCGACGTCCCGTTGTTTTGGTTTTGTTGAGCATATGAGGGATTAGCGCGGGATAGTCCGTATCGCGGACCGAGTACAGAGACTATCGAGTCTTAAAGTTCCGTCTAAGAATATTATTTGAAACTGGAATTGAGCGAGTTGAGCTATTTAACATCTTCCAGGTGTGTGTGAGAGAGAGAGAGAGCGGGATAACTGCTGCCGTTGAATTAAAATTAAGATATCTAACTGGATTCGGAAAATTGTTAATAAGGAGAGGCTACTTTTGCGGGACATTTTATTTGAATTCTAAATTGATGTTTATTGGAAATTAATATCTATTCGCCAGGAATAAAGAAGCTTGTAAGTCCCGTACCTGCTGTTGTTGTTTAAATTATTTACTGTTATTATTTTATTTATTTATTTATTATTTGTTTAGTTAAACCTTGTTTATTGCTCGTGTTTGGTATGTGTATTCACAATATTTTATTATGGGACTTTGTTCAGTAATTTTAATGACTTATTTCAATTAATTGATCTTATTCGTATTTTATTTTTTTTGACTAATTAGTAGCTTGACAGTCCGAATCACCCACTCTGCCTTGAACAGTTGTAGCTAGCCTGGGTTGAGTCTGGCCGAACATCTCGTTATTTTTCCTTCCGGCGCGTAAGCGCCTGGCGCCCATCTCGTAAGAGAAAATAAAAAGGAAGGAAAAATAGCTTGGGCCAGCTATAGGTGACGTGGTGCGTTGAGGAGACAAATTTACGTTACAGTAATTATAAGAATCGCGTAGAAGCAAACGCGACAACCCTAGTAGAAAAATTGAGTGTTAAGCTCCGTATAGGCGATATCTCATCGCCATACGAACATTCGAGTCACTAACCGAAATAACCGCAAATAATTCCGCATACGTAGTTTAAGAAAAATCGCGTAAGAAGAAGCGCGATAACCCCAAATAGGAAAATTGAGTGTTGAGCTCCGTATGACGATATCTCGTCGCCATACGAATTATAACGTCAACAACCTAGAATACCGGAAGCGATTCCGCATATGTAATTTTAGGAAAAAGTATCGCATAAACAATCGAACGCAATCGAAGGTTAGAACCCGTACGAACGACCAGATCGTCCTACGCGACCACGAACTTCCTTCCACCCTCTTCATAAAATTAAGCAACAATCAGTGCGTTCAGCACAAAAAAAATAAGAGAAGTACCCTACAAACACTAGACCAATGATGAAAGGGTAACTAACCGCATGTCCACCATGGACATGTGCGAATCCATAAACCTAAACTGAGGTCTAACAACAAGAACAATAAAAAGAAATATAACAATAAAATCAATCACACGAACAATAGACACAACTCATCCCATCTAGCCCAGAGCACGAACCTGCTTCGAGCTACCAATCCTCTCCCGATGGTCCAATAATATCCGCGCTCGAAACAAAAATTAAAAACCTACGCGATTTCACCGCGACCGCTTAGCAGACGCGCAAAACAAGGATAAAATAAAGTGCATCAGTCACATCAAAAATCGCGAAACGTTTCAATATATAGATTATATATATATAGATTATATGGTATATAGATATATATACAGGGTGGCCGATTTATCTGAAGACATTGAAATATCTCGAAAACTACGCATCAGATCAAAAAAAGTTCTCAATAAAATTTATTCGCCTGGAAAGAGGTCATCCAAAGATACCAAATTCGACCCCTCACCCCTACCCCCTGGGGTGGGGGCGGGGGCAACTTTGAAATCGTAAATGAGAACCCCTATTTTTTATTGCAGATTGAGATTCCCCATAAAAAAATAAGTAACTTTTATCTGAAACATTTTTTTTCGATTCATGATAGATAGCGCTGTAATCGCAAGGGACCTGATTTTCGCGAATATCTCGAGAAATTACACATCGGATCGAAAAAAGAAAAAACACATGTTTTATTTTTCAAAAACCTATTCAGCGATACGAAACTCGATCCACCCTGCCCCCTCCTATCCCTACCCCTTGGGGTAGGGGTGGGGGCAACTTTGAAATCGTAAATGGGAGCCCCTATTTTTTATTGCAGATTCGGATTCTCCATAAAAAAATAAGTAACTTTTATCTGAAACATTTTTTTTCGATTCGTGATAGATGGCGCTGTAATCGCAAGAAACCTGATTTTTGCGAATATCTCAAGAAATTACACATCGGATCGAAAAAAGAAAAAACACATGTTTTATTTTTCAAAAAGCTATTCAGCGATACGAAACTCGATCCACCCTCCCCCCATCCCTACCCCATTGTGGTGAAAATGGAAGTTGCTTCAAAATCGTGATTAAAAAACCCTATTTTTTTCCTGGTTTTCCATGACGAAATACATTGATTTGACTTTATTGTTGATATGAAATTTTCTCACACATGGCGCTGCAATCGAAAGCATGTATTCGTTTATCAATAAATTAACAACTACTTTTAACGTTACCCAGGAACAACAACGTGGACGTAGTAGTTTTTGTTCCCATCGAGATGCTTGTTTTAGGTGAGTCTCCTTGCCTCTTACCATCGGGGTGCTTGTTTTACCTGAGTCCCCTGCCTCTCACCGTCGGGGTGCTTGTTTTAGGTGAGTCCCCTTGCCTCTCACTGCTGAATAAATTAGAATAAATGTTCGAAATTGTGACCTTCAACTTCTAGACACTTATTTCTTCTTTCATCGAATGATTGTACATAGGAGAGGCCCTCACCCCCACCCTGAAATCGTAAATGGTCATCTTTGACAACGCTGCACTGGCTTTTATAAGCCCGTAGTTCACCATACGGTCACGGTGGCGCGTCAAGGTCAATATCAACGATTTTAACTGAAAACACCTCCAACATTGTCAATTCACTTGACTATGTTTACCCTCCATTCCTTAAACTGAAGTACGAGTGCGAAATGAATGCTGCAACCATAGAAGAAAAAACTGAAATGATTTTGATTTTCGGTGAATGTAGGCGGAATGTTGACGATGCTGTTGCCTTGTATGCTGAGCGTTTTCCAGATAATGTTCGTTCACGTTCTTTTTTTTACAAAGTTGTTTAATCCTTTATGACTGACGGTAGTGTACAACCTAAAAAAAGGAAACGAAGAATCACTGTCACAGGAGAAGCTAATGAAATTGATGTACTAGCAGCTATTCAACAAAATCCTCATGTAAGCACTCGGCAATTACATCGGGATTCCGGAATTTCTAGAGATAGTATTCTCAGAATATTGCATCGTCACAAGTATCATCCATACCACATTTCACTGCATCAGGAACTTCATGGCGATGATTTTCGTCTGCGAGTAGAATTTTGTGAATGGGTAGTTCAGCAAATACAAATGGATTACTGGAACATGCATTACTGGAATGTGCTAAATCCCCACTGGTTACGACAAGTTGAACGTCAACGTCCCTGGTCGGTTAACGTTTGGTGTGGAATTGTAGATAACAAACTCATTGGTCCTTATTTTATTGATGGTACATTAAATGGAATCAAATATCGAAATTTCCTGGAACATGAACTACAACCTCTAGTTGAGGATGTTGCATTGCCCATTCGCCAAATTATGTGGTTTCAGCATGACGGTTGCCTAGCGCATTACTCAATAACAGCACGGGAAGTATTGAACCATGATTTCAATGGCTGATGGATCGGCAGAGGCAGCCCGATTAATTGGCCTGCTAGGTCGCCTGATTTGACATCGTCGGATTTTTTTCTGTGGGGTCATCTAAAAGATAAGGTTTTTCAACTTGCACCAACAACTCGTGAAAACATGATACAGCGCATAAGAAAAGCTTCCGCTGAAATTCCCGCAAATATGCTCCTCTCCTGTGTACAATCATTCGAGGAAAGAATAAATAAATGCCTAGAAGTTCAAGGTCACAATTTCGAACATTTAATCTAATTTATTAAACAGTGAGAGGCAAGGGGACTCACCTAAAATAAGCACCCCGATGGTGAAAGGCAAGGGGACTCACGTAAAACAAGCACCCCGATGGTAAGAGGCAAGGGGACTCACCTAAAACAAGCACCCCGATGGGAACAAAAACTACTACGTCCACGTCGTTGCTCCTGGGTAACGCTAAAAGTAGTTGTTAACTTATTGATAAACGAATACATGCTTTCGATTGCAGCGCCATGTGTAAGAAAATTTCATATTAACAATAAAGTTAAATCAATGGATTTTGTCATGGAAAACCAGGAAAAAAATAGGGTTTTCCAATCACGATTTTGAAGCAACTTCCATTTTCACCACAATGGGGTAGGGATGGGGGGGTGGATCGAGTTTCGTATCGCCGAATAGCTTTTTGAAAAATTAAACATGTGTTTTTTCTTTTTTCGATCCGATGTGCAATTTTTCGAGATATTCGCAAAAATCAGGTCCCTTGCGATTACGCGCCATCTATTACGAATCGAAAAAAAATGTTTCAGATAAAAGTTACTTATTTTTTTATGGGGAATCCAAATCTGCAATACAAAGGAGGGGTTCCCATTTACGATTTTAAAGTTACCCCCACCCCCACCCCAGGGGGTAGGAGTGAGGGGTCGACTTTGGTAATATTGGATGACCCCTTTCCAGGCGAACAAATTTTATTCAGAACTTTTTTTTATTCGATGCGTAGTTTTCGAAATATTTCAATGTCTTCAGATAAATCGGCCACCCTGTATATATAATGGATATACGTTCTTTTAACATTAGCAAAGCGGATTTTTTCAAAAAGATAATGCTAAAAGGACATGTCGATAAAAATTTTTTTTTATAGCTCCGGGAGACTAATAATCATACTTATCAGTCGAAATAAGAATTATCATGCGTGGAAAAAATTAAGTGAAAGTTATAATAAAAAATTATACTTTCTTACATGGCAATGAGAAAGCGTCATCGAATAAGCAATTTCCACAAGAGGCACAGACCATTCTCCATGCAAACGTATTTGACGCCGTGGTTTTGTAATAAATTTTGTCATCGCATTATCCGGAAAATGCCTACTACTGTCGCTCGGTAGTACGGCACAGAAAAAGCCATCCTTGGAACGCATATTAATCAGTGACGGTGATTCCAAGCGCCTCTTCTTTATCTTCTTTCTCTTCGTAGGTGACGGAAGTACTAGTGCACGCGATAATTCAGCTTCGTAGCAAATACCGTCTATGGTTTCGTTATTCAGATCGTGTAAAATATACACGAACGGCTCTCGATTCACTGATATTCGGTGAATCTTGAATAACTCGTTACTCCAACCACGCTCATATCCTTCCGCGATTGCTGCTTTAGCTGTAATGATACGCAGTAAGTCACGGGCACTATATTTAGACTTTTTAATTTTTTTTTGCGTTACGCTCGTAACGCTGCACAGTAGACGCAGAGCCCGAAATCGTGGCAGTAAATACAAATAACCTCCGATCGGAATGAAAATTGGTATGCAGGGGTTTTTAAGGTTGCTGATTACGAATCTGAAAGCTAAATTATTGTAAACAAAATGGCCGATCCAATATGGCGGACATGGATGTTAAAAAGGTGTCCGATCTTGACAAAAATTGGTATATGCGGGTTTTTAGGGTCGCTTATTACGAATCCGAAAGCCAAATTATTGTAAACAAAATGGCCGATCCAATATGGCGGACATGAATGTTGAAAAGGTGTCCGATCTTGACAAAAACTGCTATATGTGGGTTTTGAGGGTCGCTCATTACGAATCCGAAAGCCAAATTATTGTAAACAAAATGGCTGATCCAATATGGCGGACAAGTATGTTAAAAAAAATTTTTAATTTTCAAAAAAACTCCCTCCTGCCGTACCACTCAAAAAAGGATGAAATAATTTACTTATTTAGTATGACGTTTTCGTATACAATGATATATAACTTGCATTAGTTATTTGGATTTTAATTATTATAATTGAATTGAACAAAATTGATATACGCGGGTTGTGAAAGTGACTGATTGCGAATCAGAAAGCCAAACAATTTCGAACAAAATGGCCGATCCAATATGGCGGACATAAATGGTAAAAAGGTGTCAGATCTTAAAGAAAATTGATATACGCGGGTTGTGAAAGTGACTGATTACGAATCAGAAAGCCAAACAATTTTGAACAAAATGGCCGATCCAATATGGCGGACATAGATGGAAAAAGGTGTCAGATCTTGACAAAAATTGGTATACGCGGGTTTTTAGGGTCACTGATCACGAATCCGACAGACAAATTATGGTACACAAAACGTATCCTGTTAAATGGATGAGATATAATATAAAATATAATAATCATAATAAAATAAACGTGAGCCGTGCCTTCTACGGAATTAATATTTTTATTTTCAAAATACATTATTCTCGAAATCGTGTAATCGAATTTAATTTTTAGTCGAATGGAACATCGGATTCGGAGTCGCCGTCGCCGTCGTCGATGTCGGAACCATCTACCGAGCTTGTATCGTCCACAAGACCCGATTCGATGTTATTTGTGACGAAACCTTGATGTGCTGCAGCATTGATAGTTGGAGCGAGCAGCATCGCGACAGCTTCCGGCGACAAACTTTTTAGTGGTTTCTTCGGTAGTTGCCGGATGCTAGATATGTACGGGTCTGAAGAAATTAGCAGCCGGTGGAAAACATCTTGCATTGTTTTTATCCTGGAAGTTTTTCGCGAGAAGTTTTCTCGGTATCGTTTAATATCTTTATTTCGAGCTTCCTGAGCGTCTTCGGATAATTCGCCGATTGGTAAAAGCGCATGAGCTATTATCAGTGAACCGTGAATTAATAGCTTGTGTACCGAAGTAGGCATGTGGTACCAAGGGTATAATGCAACGATAGTTCTTGCCGTTTCAATAGTATACTGCTCAAATAGTTCACAATTTATCTTGTGGCCACACGAGATAACTTGTAGGATAACGTAGAAACGGTTAATTACTTTTTCGTTGACCCCGGTTATCAAAGCAGAAACCTTCCAATTCTCAAAAAATCGCCGAGCTGTGTTGCCATCATTGCTGCTGCCGTATCCAGGCTTCGGACGATCAATGCTTAGACCCAATTCGCTCTTGAATTCGCGTTGAATCCTCTTCTTGGTTTCTTCGGTAATTTTTTTTTCTTCGGAACTTCGTGCTTGTTATTTTTTAATGCCGAGTTTGTACGACAAATGTATGCAATACGCGAAGCACCGTATCCACACATGCAGTGTCGACAACCCGAACTTCAAATTCGTTTCAACGACCTCCTTTTGCAACATAACGTCGATGGCATTAAAATCTTTGCTGGTTGCTCCCCACAAATAGCACCGTTGAGCAGATTTCGTCGATGACACAGCATTGCAAACTTTACCATCTATCATGGTGAACGCCAACTTGTACGTTATGGAGATATCTTTTCCACTTACTACAGTTTGGAGTGGACTAAGCGACTTTATTTGTGCTTCGACAATTCCAACTTCATTTAGTGTGGACTCTGTATCTTCGTGCAGAAACTGTAGTCTAAGCGGCCTACAAAATCGTGGAGACGAGGGCCTAGGGTTCTTCCAAACCATGATTTCTGCTTTTGTTTGTTGATCAATGCAGATGAGTTGTAATGGCACAACCGAAGTAAAAAACACATGCGCATCTGATTTGCTATCATCAGTAAAAGTCTGCTTATATTCACTTTGCCCAGAGCTTCCATCGCAACCCCATTTGCAAATTAAATCCATATTACGAGCATTACCGTTAGTCAAGGTTTCAACGACTTCTGTTTGGACGAGTAAAATACGTTTAACTGTATGATCTAATAATGCCTGCAATTCGACTTCTGCACTCGTCTCTGTAATGGTAATTGCGTCAGACCGAGGATAACAACGCTTTTTTGCTTCCACCACTTTTTCGTAAGACGAATATAGACGACAGTTATGTGCCAACGATATTTTTCTCATCGTTAGGTAAGCTCCCTTTGACAATTTACATTCGATCAAAGCGGAAAGTGCAGCCACTTCCGATAAAGAGGTTTCACCCGTTACTGCATAAGCTTTTCGATACTTAGAAGCTCTTAAAGGACTCGTCATTGTTACGTCCTTAACAACTTTCGAAGCGTCTAATTGTCCCGAAGCGCGAAGGCTCATTTGAGTAGCGTATGCTAATTCTTCCGGGGTTGAGGATTTACGAATATCTTCGGTCTTCTTTCGTTTTGACCTTTCACTTGCCGATGTAAACTCAAGGGACGGGCGGCCTCTTTTACTACCTGGGTCTTTCTCAACAGTGTCTGTAGGTACGGCAAAATATACCTGCCCGCTAAGCCATTTACTGTTTTTCTTGAAGAAAATGTCCGATGTTCTATTAGCTTCTTGCCACCTGGTTCTTATTTTATTAAACAGCATTGAAAAGGCGGTTCTCGAGTCCTCAGGCACCACAACTTTACGTCCACTTTTCTCGGAAATTTTAGTTTCCACGAAATTCAATAACGTAGCGAAATTATCGTTCAAATTATCCATCATAATAAGATATAATTCTTTCCTCGTCAAATGTACTCCTTCGTAATGGGACCCTGTAATAAAGACATAAAATTGTATAGAATTTGTGTTGAAGGATCAGATCAAAATTTTAATGAATTTTAATTATTGTAACAAATAAGTAGCCGCAATAATTATTCGTATTTTTTTTTGAAAAGTACATAAAAAACAACAGTTATGAAAAAAAATTTAATTTAGACTATTATGAAAGAAGTTATGAGCAAAAAAACATAAACAAATATTTTTTGAACGGGTGACCAAAAACATCTCAAAATGTACCAGAAGCCGATTTTTGATGAGTACATAAAAATATGACAAAATCAAGGGAAAAAAAATTGAACTGTCCGATTTGGCGTGGAATGCCCCATATATACCTATATATATATAATAAAAATGTATCAAATATAAATAAAATGTGACGATTCAAATTAATTACTTTAGAATATACTTACATATATATGTATTGTTGTATGTCTACAAAAATAGATATATAAATGTTTTACTTGAATTTGTATTTTGTATACATATATATGTATATATATATATATTATATATGGTATATGTATGGATATAGTCCTATTGCTCAAGTAGCAGCTGTTCAATGGCCCCATGGCATGGCGTATGGCGCCGCGCGCGCATGCACGGTCGGCAACCGCCTGTTTTACGTTGCCAAAAACCATAACAGACAAAGTTAGGCAGCTCTAGGCAGCTAATTCCTGTTAATTTCGCAAGCTTATATAATAAACTAAAGGCCTAGACATTGGCTGTCGCAGAATATGGCAGAAAGTATAACTTTTCGGATAGTTGAAAATATAAGTTTACAAAATTCTTTCACTTTATTTATGCAGTAGTTTATACTACACTTCAATAATTTACATATTTATTTTAAACTCAACCAATGTAAAAATATCTTCTACATACCTCCAGAAGTCGTATCCATGTCTCCGGATTGATTTAAAACACTTCACTTTAAAGTTATCGATTTTATAAGTCACGGTAGTTTTCGCTCGTTCAGCGCGCGATGCGAACACTCGTCTCGAAGGCTAACTTCCAACTGACGCAGCGACGAAGGTATACGGTGAAAAAGGTTCCCCTTTTACAATTTAACGCAGCCATTAGTCCTCTACCTGACTGCCTGCTCAAATATCCCGATTGTAAAATTTTTTTTCTGACTTTTCTGCCACGATTTCGGGCTCTGCGTCTACTGTGCGCTGAGCTTGAATTTCTCGGGCTATAGATGCGTTTTCTGGGGTCACTTCGCTCGGAGGAATACGAGTTCCACTGTGTCTAGTGTGATTATAAGCATATAAACATTTAGTAAAACATCGATGTAACGCTTATTTCGCGTGTATGTAAAATAGTGCCATATTCGCTTCTTTATCATACGATGAAAGCGCTCGTTAATCGAGGCTTTTATATCGAGGTTACGAACACCCCGAGAATCGATTTTTTGTTTGTTTAGAATTTGTTGAACCGGAGCCCCGATAAATTCTTTGCCTCGATCAGTTTGCAATTGCTGCGGGCGACAATTGTTACTGCGTGCAGGTATGCGTGCGAGTATGCGTGTGAAACCGCGTGCTACGTTTACGTTCGTTTACTCACAGAAAGCTTCGACCCACGCGTATTTTCTCAATACATCGATAAGAAAAGCACACTCATCGTTTTACATAGCTATCGAGCGAAGATCAGCTAAATCAGGCTCTCATACATCGTCTATATCAGGGGTCTCCAAACTACGGCCCGCGGGCCACATTCGGCCCGCGGACAGATTTTGGACTATTTCACTTTTTACCACCGGTAACAATGATAATATGGTTTTGGCCCTCGGAACTTACTGGAGTAATCAGTATGGCCCTAAGGCTGGAAAGTTTGGAGACCCCTGGTCTATATTACTCGAGTTGTACGTACGACGAGGAAATCTGCAATTACCCCTTTTGGCGGCCAATCGCCAAAGAATTGTCGCGTGATTCCCAAGATGATTCTTTTGCACATCATTCAGACTCACCGATTCCAGTAAAACGTTTAGTGCATATTCGCATATGCACCGTACCAGCGTTACATCTGCTTTGCGAAAAATTGCTTTTTGCAATATAATTATTTGCTTTTTATTGAGAGAAGGCTTCCTTTAGAGAAAGCTTCCTATTGTAGGCATTTTTTGTAAACAATGAGCGGCCGGTCGAGCGAAGCAGGCCTGCCGCCTACCGATTCAAGTGGTTCGCAGCGTTGGCGTGTTGCCTAAGCAACGTAGCGCTGCGGGGCGACGGAGTTAAGTGTTAGACACGTGAAAGACAATAAGCTAGAGAGACGTTGTGGGTGACAGTGTAAAGCGTCAGTCTCGACATATCTACCAATAAAGTATTTTCTACCATCTTGAAAAAAAGACTGAGTGTATCAAAATTAATTTATATGTGTTATCATAAGCACCTCCCTACACTATAGAGAAAGCTCCCTATAGAGAAAGCTTCCTATAAAAAGCTTCCTATAGAGAATGCTTTATTGTCATATTTTAGTTAATAGGAATAAAAAATATATATACTCGAATAATGCTACAGCTTTATTCGGAACGTACAACATTTGCAATAACGCTATTGTGCTAGAAATAGATGCGATATTGAAGCATGAAATCTTCCATGATTGATTTAACACCAGATACATACATATTAACAAATAAAAAGTATTTTTTACCTGGTCGACCTTGCATCGTACTCCACAACCGACTTCCGAGTTTGCATCATCAGTTCGATTCTGTAAAATAAAAAACATATATTGGGATTCGATTCTAACAAGAAAATTTTTATATGGGGTGTTCGATATTAAATTAGCCCGGGTGTTACTCTTGATCTCTCAGATTTAGTCTATAATTTCTTACCTACTTATTTAAACTTTAAAATATACTCAGATTTTTTTTTCGATTTTTTCGGATAAATTTGATTTCCTTATAATTTTTTTTTTTAAACAGATTTATTGAGAATCATATCTAGCATTCTGCTGCGCATATCTGGACTGCTCAATGGCACCTCACGGAAATGTATATCATACGGAGCTGGCAAACCACGAGATAGCTCACAGCAATCACCGCGCTCTTCGATAGCGTCGGTGGCAACGTTCTGTTCAAAGACGAAGCCTTTACGTACCACATTTGCCAAAATATGGCGATACGGTACGTCTCACCTTGTGTCGCGTATGTGCTCATTTACCAGTATTTGTGCTGTAAATTGTGCTTAATCGGTCCCAAAAGGAACGGCTGAACTAAAGTGACCATCGAACTATATAAAAGCTGTGAAAGGATGGTGCCACACAAAAACCGGGCTCAACTCGTGCCGTGTCATATTCGCGCGACGCTGGCGTCACCGCGTGGAGTTTGTGAATCTGCACATCGGAAAATTCGCTCAAACGGTTACTCACCAATTAATACAATCGTGTGTTGTGTCGATACTGCTCAATTTTACAACATTTATATTTGGACATTGACTTTAAATATTATATCTTTTTCATGTTTATATTTGAATTGCGTTCAAAGCACTTGTTTTGTTGTGTTTGTGTTTGTTTGTTCTAATCTCTAAGTCTGTATCAGATATAAACATTTTTAAACAATTTGTTATTTTATTCTGCTCTTGTACATTATCTTTTTTATATATTTTCTTGTGTTTTTTGTATGTAAAACGTCCATTGCACTTTGCAGGTGAAGCAAATAAATGCAAAAGCTTACCGATATCTGTGTACTGCTATTAATTCACAATTCGATATATTACAGTCCACTAGCTCTCCAACACCGGAGTTTTCGAATAATTACGTTTTTCTAAATGTCGTCACCATGTTCTCGTTTATCAGTGATCAGGTGAAATGCAAAGAGTGCGGAAAAACAATTATAATCTCAAAAACCTCTAATTGTCGTCTTGTGTTGGAACTAAAAATAGTGTCCTTGTGAGCCCCGAACTGTTTCCTCTTGCCTATATATTTCCAACGCATACGAAGTAAATACTGGGTTCGCTTTTGCTATTCGAATGATAGGGATCGGACTACAAAGCATGTGAAGATTTTGTGGAATTGTGGATCTAGCACGTCTAGTTTTACAGACTATGCATGACGTGATTGTAAAAAATATTATGACGGCTTCAGAATCAGTACGAGATATGATTTGTAAATCAGTTATGCAGGAAGAACAAGAAATGATGACAGAAGCTACAAATGAGACAAATACGGGATTCACCGTATCAGGGGATGGCACGTGGCACAAACGAGGTTTCAATTCATTGTATGTAGTGCCATTGGACATTACACTAGCATGGTATTTCATGTAAATGTTAAGTGCAAGTATTGCAAGGCCTGCGAATTTTGGAAACGTAAGCAAAATACTAGTGAGCATGAGGCATGTATAGAAGGTCATGACGACAACTGTAATGTTAACCACGAAGGTTCTTCTGGAAAAATGGAGGTTGACGCCATGTGTGAAATATTTTAAAGATAAGAAGATGAATATGGAGTGAAATACACCAATTACATAGGCGATGGAAATTCCACAACTTATAAGGACATAACTGACAAGGCACCATATGGAAATATAGAAATAACCAAGAAAGAGTGTGTTAGATACGTACAACAAAGAATGGGCACGACACTTAGAAATTGTAAGAAAAATTCCAAAGGATTTGGGAGAAGAGGTAAATCGACGGGCAATCTTATTGACAAGCTCACAATTTATTACGGTCTCGCGATAAGACGTAATAGTGATTCTGTGAAAAAGATTAAGAAAGCGATCATGTCCATCTTTTCTCATATGACGTCGACCGACTATAAGCCACAGCATGATGATTGTCCATCAGGAAGGAATTCATTCATTAAGAATTAATGAGGCAACCAGACCTGATGATTTTTTATTTCTAAAGAAATCAAGAAAAATTACTGCCACAGCCCGGGTTTGAACCGGGAACTCCAGATTTCTAGCCTGGTACCTTACCAATTACGCCACGGCGGCCCTGCTAATATTAATTCACGATCTCTATTTTTAATGTCAAATAGTAAACTTTCATATTAATTAATCAATACGCGGTTGTCCATGTTTCTTTAGAGTGGTAAATCTATGCGACAATGTTGCGACCGGGTTGCGATCTGCCAAAAATATTCCATCTTAACATCTGGTCGAAACATTGTCGCATAGATTTACCACTCTCATGAAAACTATATACATAATTATTATATACTATAAGATATATGTATTAGGTACAACTTCGGAAAGATAAAGGCATTAAAAAAGATTGTTGGAATGCAAGTTTTCAAATATTGTATTCCAAGATGGCCGTCGGTTCCAAATAGCACTTTGGTTCCCTATACTAGATTACACTCGGTGTACCTATCAAACGAGAACAAGGGAGACTCTTCTCCAGCTATCTCTCTATTCATCTTGCTCTCTTTTTAAATTATATATTATTGAGTTTTTTTGCATTATATTGTATTAATACTTAGTGAAGATCTATTTGAAGTTAATGAAATACGTGCGGCAGTAGTGTATAAGGAGTGAAAAGTTTCATCTTTCAACCAAAATTAATGTGGTGTTTATCATTGGTTTGAATATATATTCAAACCAATGGTATATTGTATACCAATAGTGTAGTTTTCTACGTGTGACTCAACATTTTCAACTGTCCCCTAGAAAAAACTATGACTACTGACCCGGAAACCTGGGGGTTTCCGTCTTGAGTAGCGTTTATTCAAATTGAAAGCTCTAATTGGGATATAATCCAAAATTCAATACGGCGGATGTTTAAAAGGAGTCCTGGTGGTTTTCCTGGAGGCATTATTTCCATTTACAATAAATGTTAAATATCTAGCAATAATCTCAATCCTTGTCACATCCGGGCTTGATTAACTAATAACATATTGTTAAAAATTTATTCGTGACATCTACATATAGCATTCGCTAATCACCAGGGCATGGACCCTGGCTACTGCCGCTACCTGATAGCTACCGTTCTCTCTTTAACCAATTACAATATTAAAACCAGGCAGAACTCCTCACTAGTATGTTCACCTAATAATACCTTGCAAGCGTTCCATCTTCGTTCAACTCCTTTCGAAGGAAACCAATAACTCTGAATTCAGTATCTCTCCGCCTATCGTCGGCTCTAATGCATAACTGCCAATATCTAACTTATTGTTAGTTTTAAACGAATCATGTACGAATCATGTACATCGAAAAAATCCATAAATATTATGACTCAGGCTCGCACATTCAACCCATACAACTTCATATCACATATGCTTTAAAATTTTTACACATTAACCTACAAGAACCTGTTTGCCATTTGTCGCCGCCGAGACATCTTCTGCCTTACTCTAAAATGTTAATTTAATGTTTAGTTACTTAGCAACGAGGATTATTCTGTGCTGTGGTCAGCTATTTTTACAGTATAAATACGAGGTCCAGAGCGTCAGTTAATCAGTCTTCATCAAGTCGCTATCACAACACACGGCACATACCCATATCAGATAGTCACGAGACCCGCTTCTAACACTACAGGCCCTAAGATCTTCACTAAAGCTCCGCAATACTCCTTTGCGTTACAATACATTCATTTATAAAAATTTAAGTACTCAACCACACTCTGTTTACATACACACTTGTAAATTTCCCTTTTTGTGTTTCGCTTACTTTCCTATTACTGATTAAATTTCATTGTCATTTTGAAAATTTTAAACAACCAATAGTTTCGCTTGCCACACAACCAGTCATCCTGACCACTACTTTAAAAAATTACAGTAGTGTGAACAGTGCTGCAGAAGTTTGCACGGTCGCTCCCTTTTTACCCACCTACTTCACCAAACTACCTTAATCCGCTAATAAACCTACACATAATATCCCGAACTATTCAATCACGCTACATCATTGAACTACTCAATCAAATTATCAAAAATTACCACACATTACCGAAAACGCACCTTCTGTCGCGTACTCAGTCTCCAATCCCTGTTCGGAGCATTCTGCGCTAAATTGCGGAGATAACATCTATGTGATCGTACAACTCACACGTATCCTAACGCGTTTAGACCTCTCTGGACGTAACACCTATAAATTACACAGAGTCGTCCTAGGTTATTAAGCCTTTGTAACTTCCATATATTTGTCTCGTTTGGATAGAGTGAATATAATGAATTGTTGTTTAGAGGTAACAATCTGGATAAGCGTGACTTTAACACATTGACTGCCAAACTACGAGATAATTCGTAGTTTGTCGTATTAATAAAAGTACCGTGGCAGTCAGAGTGTTAATAATTTCGAAAATTCTGCTTTGTTTATTATCCTGGCTTAAGAATTTTACTACGCTCAGCAATTTTTGTCGTCATGAATTTTCGTGTTGAAAATTTAATGTGGCAAGAAGGAGGGAGGAAGCGACGTAGGCGACTCGGCTTTGGTTCGTAACCCTCCGCCGCTTGGTTCGTAACCCTCCGCCGCTTGGCTCGTAACCGTACCGCTGTCTTTCTCCTTCGTCGTCTTCGTCTTCGTCTTTCTTCTACGCTGACGCTTTTCCACTTCAGAATTCTTTTATCATCATCTTCCAAACAAATCAACGTGCTGTTGATGGCTATTTGTTCATTTCTTTATTTGGTTTATAGTTCAGCGATTCCGGGTATATTTGCCACCTGGCTTGTTCTTGGATCCATCCTGGCTGCGTGCGATGAGGCTGATGATTTTATACGTCGCATTAGCGAAAGTCATTTATCCATACCGGGAAATTGACGCCACTATACCCTTTACCCTTTTTGACAATCGTTTATATTAGCTGAATTATGTATTTCCTGACACAGTTTTAAATGAGCAAGTGGATAGACAGAAAACTCTGTTTACGCATTATTCTTGTCGCAAGAAACAGAGAGGTTGGCGACGGGCTCCGCAATGCTGGAATGTCATGAACTACGAGACTCATCTGACATTACTGGTGTATGAGAGCGTCAGCTATATGGATAACTGCCAGCGCCTCTTGCGAAATTTAGGTGAGGTGAAACTATACTAGTCCTATCTCTTTTGCACTCATGGATATTTCGCCTCCCATTCATACAGTTGAGCTATTGGCCATATCTCGCGAATTTATTTTTCCATATTATCAACAATAATTTCCGTGCACAGGTTAGGTACTTTTTCTTTTTTAAATCGCAATCCGAATCAAAGTACCATGTATGTATTGTGCTGGCTTCCGGGTAACAAACGGCGCTTTTTCATTTTGTGCCCTACATCATTGTAAAAAGGGATTTTTCCATTACAGATAACTGTGGATTATCGATCTGTAATTTTTTTTTCAATTTATAACAATTCTACGCTTGTCATCCCGGAGATTCACGTTCTTACAGTTTACTGACCGAATTTTATTCAATTCTGTTGAGTGTACAACGAGAAAGTGTGTTCCGAAAATAAGATGCGGTAGAGTGAGTGTTTTGCCTCCAGTCTGGAACGGTATTAAGCGTTAACATTACCCTTAAAGGGCTTGTTCGGACTCGAGCAGGAAAAAAAGTAATTTTAGGCTTTTGTAGTAGGTCAAAGTAGGGTTTATTCAAAGAAAAACAAGTAGAAATTGTGTGATACAGAAAAGAAATTGAATATGAAACCTAACTATTGAACCCTTTTTCTTGGTATTATGGCTACCACGCGCCTTACAATAGAATATTCCCGGGCACACGAGTGCATTTATAATCGTGTACGCGAGTAAATTTAAAGACTATGTTTCATAATTATTAATATGTGCTATAATGTGAGAGAGAACGTTGATAATTATATCATCCTTCATGCAATAATATAATTTATAATAGTGAAATTACTTGTCGGTCGAGAAATTCGTCTATTCGCTGCGTTCTATGGGTCAGAGTTCTAGTATGCGTACCGTCGGTAACTAGCCGGCCGTTGTTTGTGATATCCTGACTAGCCTTGAGTCTACCACTGACAAGGAAAGGTACTTTAGTGTCCCCCTCCGATTTTAATGCAACTCACGTATGTTGTAGAGCATCGAAAACTAAAAGACACGTCTTTTTTTTTATCGGCGGAAAAACATTTTTAAGGGGTGAAATCGCCCTTCAAAAATAGCATGTCGAGGGGTGATTTTGCAGTTTCACCCAGAAGGCGTCAACCGATTTCAATAAAACAAAAACCAAAATACTCCTCATTGAAGACAATCAAAATTCCACGCTAAGTTGAAGAAAAAAATTCATTTGCAGGGGTGAACAACCCCCTGATTTTTCAAATTTCCACCCTACACAAAAAACTAATCAACCAAATTAAACAGAACATGTACCATTTGGAAGGGCAAGTTAAAATAAAGTTGACGTATTTTTGCACATTCACAGGAAAATGAGTTTACGGGGGTAAACTACCCCTTATCCATTAGTACGTATATTTGTGCGTACATTCTTGTTTCTCGTTATTTAAATGTCCGTATTGATTCAAAACATTCCTGTTAGCCGAAGTCAAGGGGGGGAACTTCGCATGATGCTTTATTTATTATTAAGGGGGTGACCGGCTGGTACTTACAAGAAGGTCAGTTTGGTGTCCCCCTCCGATTTTGATGAAACTCACGTAGTTGTAGAGCATCGAAAACTAAAAGACACGTATTTTTTTTTATCGGCGGAAAAACATTTTTAAGGGGTGAAATCGCCCTTCAAAAATAGCATGTCGAGGGGTGATTTTGCAGTTTCACCCAGAAGGCGTCAACCGATTTTAATAAAACAAAAACCAAAACACTCCTCATTGAAGACAATCAAAATTCCACGCTGGGTTGAAGAAAAAAATTCATTTGCAGGGGTGAACAACCCCCTGATTTTTCAAATTTCCACCCTACACAAAAAACTAATCAACCAAATTAAACAGAACATGTACCATTTGGAAGGGCAAGTTAAAATAAAGTTGACGTATTTTTGCACATTCACAGGAAAATGAGTTTACGGGGGTAAACTACCCCTTATCCATTAGTACCTATATTTGTGCATACATTTTCGTTTCTCGTTATTTAAATGTCCGAATTGATTCAAAACATTCCTGTTAGCCGAAGTCAAGGGGGGGACCTTCGCATGATGCTTTATTTATTATTAAGGGAGTGACCGGCTGGTACTTACAAGTAGAATGGTCCATTCACGAGTTTCGCGTTATTTACTGAAAAAAATAGCTTGTTCAAATACAGAATACTGGGGAATGTTGCTGGGGTTGAGTGGTTGTATGGCATATATGTATGGTTGTATTTCGAAACAGCGGAAATCAGCTGAGGACATAGGCGAGAAAAAACAAATACCCGGTTTCTGCATGCGCATTTATTCGACTGTCGTCCTTTTCACGTCCCATGTTAACGCTCTCCCCACTCTCCATTCTCTCACATTTATTCTTACCGCCTTGCGCATCTACATACACCACAGTATATATTATAATGTATCATTCCTTTTACAATTCATCAACGTGCAATGTGCACGTCATAATTTGCAGCAATTATGGTTCGTAAGTCGTGCAGAAATGATACTCTTCAAAAAAATGTTGCAAGCATAAAGACTTCTTGCACCATGAGCATCTGATGATGGCCACATTATTACAACCTAGTACTTCACAGTGTGCTTGAGACGATTGACCGAAGCCAAAACTCACTGGATTGTCGAATTCGTTTGGCTTATCGGTTATATAATTACTTTTGAACCATGCATATTTGAAAAGATTTATATATCTGGGTGATGAAAGTTGATTGTGTGCGAGAGATTGCAGTTTGATTATGTTGTTTCTCAAGTGCAAATCAATATCAGAATTAAGTAATAATACACTGTTGGAAAAATGTCGTACAAAATTTTTCCATATTCGGAAACCAAAAACGTCGAGTGGTTGGATTTTCCCTGTGGTGCCTTTAGGTATTATCTTTGTGATTATTTTTTTGCCCCGAGGTGTTGCATTTAGAACAACTTCTGGGCAGTGTCCACTCCACGTGTCTATCAACAATACGTTGTCACGGCCGGTGTTGGGGAAGAATACTTTTTCCAACCAAATTTTGAAGTGCTCTATACATAGGATGATATTGGTTATCGATATAGTATAATTCATCATATGTTCAATATTTTCTGGCAATCATTTTTGTCCATACCTGAAGTCATTTTTCCGGATTTCGTTGCTGTTAAAAATACGTTTTCTGGCCTGAATAAATTTTTTTCCACGATTGGGCCGAACTCACCCTTTCCCTCTTTTAGAACGATAAAAAGGGATGACAATAATTTTCCATTTGCATTTATGGTTGGCTGGATAGTGTAGCTGTGAGTTGTAGATGATACGGATTGTACTACACATTGCACTTGTTTAGTTCCTTCAGTCGTCAGAGTCCTGCCAGAGTGGATTTCCAGTTGAAAACCGCTCTGATCTGAATTATATATGTTTTCCGGTCCATATGTTTGAATATATGGTTTAATTTCATTTACGAAGTTTTCTGCATTCATCCTTAAAACTGGTTCGTCTTCTGTAGTCTTTCGTGTTACGAATTTATTAATTTTCCTGGACACAATACGATGTGATTTCTTGAACTTCCGAAGCCAATTATGAGAAGCTTTAAAACGAATGTCTTCGTGACCTATCTCTTTTTGAGCTTGTAGAGCCCACTTTTGAAGGTCGATATCATGAACAATGAAACCAGCATCTATTGCGGCTTGTATGTTTTTCAAAGTATATTCAGAGATTTGAGCTAATTTCTCCTTGTAGGTCCCACCTTTGTTCATTTGATTTGCCCAGCGTTTTAATTGTCGTACAGATTTGACTTTTTTGAATTTCTGACTCACGGTATCGACACTGTAATTTTTCTTCTTACCGGATCTCCAGTATTCGATTGCTTTGCGTTTGTAATCGTAGCTTATGTCTTCCTCGTCTTTAGAACAAGTATCAGAATCCACTGGACCTTCATCATGTTGCCAAAGAGTGTCCTCGACAGGGTTAACATCATATTGCTTGAATGGCTCTTGAAAATCTAGCGATTGTTCCTCGATAATTTCAACTCCGTTATAATCGTCCATGCAGTCGACCAGAACTTTTTCGAAATTCTGCTTTACCTTAATTTCTGCATTGTTAATCGGAGTTTCGGGAATATTCATGGCTTGAAATGCAGCCAAAAGAAGTTTAATGACGTTGATTGGATTCACTTTCATGGTCTATTGATTTTTTTTTGTCAGAAATTATAACTGACGCACTGGCACTCCGTTCAAATGAGCAACTGAAGATCGCTGTATGTATCGCGGCTTTTATATTTGAAAGACTTGTTGTTGAACCACATGCGATATCAGCAGATAATACGCAGTCCCAGATAGCCGCCTATGTAGAAAACACCTCTTACTGCGTCAAAAGTATTTTTATCATATTGGCGTATGATTAGATTACTCAAAAAAATAAGATCATATTCATTTCGTTGGAATAACTGACAAAGTTCTATAGATGGAACGACTGTTGCATCATCGACTTATTCCGAAATTTGCGCCAAATCGAAATACTATCTAATCGAAAGGTCGATGACATATGACGATAAATTATTGATAAGCACAAAATCAGCACAAAGAGTGAACGCAAGCAGCTCTTTAACATGTAAATAACGAGAAACAAGAATGTACGCACAAATATACGTACTAATGGATAAGGGGTAGTTTACCCCCGTAAACTCATTTTCCTGTGAATGTGCAAAAATACGTCAACTTTATTTTAACTTGCCCTTCCAAATGGTACATGTTCTGTTTAATTTGGTTGATTAGTTTTTTGTGTAGGGTGGAAATTTGAAAAATCAAGGGGTTGTTCACCCCTGCAGATGAATTTTTTTCTTCAACTTAGCATGGAATTTTGATTGTCTTTAATAAGAAGTATTTTGGTTTTTGTTTTATTAAAATCGGTTGACGCCTTCTGGGTGAAACTGCAAAATCACCCCTCGACATGCTATTTTTGAAGGGCGATTTCACCCCTTAAAATGTTTTTCCGCCGATAAAAAAAATACGTGTCTTTTAGTTTTCGATGCTCTACAACATACGTGAGTTTCATCAAAATCGGAGGGGGACACCAAACTGACCTTCTTGTAAGTACCAGCCGGTCACCCCCTTAATAATGAATAAAGCATCATGCGAAGTTCCCCCCCTTGACTTCGGCTAACAGGAATGTTTTGAATCAATTCGGACATTTAAATAACGAGAAACAAAAATGTATGCACAAATATAGGCACTAATGGATAAGGGGTAGTTTACCCCCGTAAACTCATTTTCCTGTGAATGTGCAAAAATACGTCAACTTTATTTTAACTTGCCCTTCCAAATGGTACATGTTCCGTTTAATTTGGTTGATTAGTTTTTTGTGTAGGGTGGAAATTTGAAAAATCAGGGGGTTGTTCACCCCTGCAGATGAATTTTTTTCTTCAACTTAGCATGGAATTTTGATTGTCTTCAATAAGAAGTATTTTGGTTTTTGTTTTATTAAAATCGGTTGACGCCTTCTGGGTGAAACTGCAAAATCACCCCTCGACATGCTATTTTTGAAGGGCGATTTCACCCCTTAAAAATGTTTTTCCGCCGATAAAAAAAATACGTGTCTTTTAGTTTTCGATGCTCTACAACATACGTGAGTTTCATCAAAATCGGAGGGGGACACCAAACTGACCTTCTTGTAAGTACCAGCCGGTCACCCCCTTAATAATAAATAAAGCATCATGCGAAGTTCCCCCCCTTGACTTCGGCTAACAGGAATGTTTTGAATCAATTCGGACATTTAAATAACGAGAAACAAAAATGTATGCACAAATATAGGTACTATAGGATAAGGGGTAGTTTACCCCCGTAAACTCATTTTCCTGTGAATGTGAAAAAATACGTCAACTTTATTTTAATTTGCCCTTCCAAATGGTACATGTTCTGTTTAATTTGGTTGATTAGTTTTTTGTGTAGGGTGGAAATTTGAAAAATCAGGGGGTTGTTCACCCCTGCAAATGAATTTTTTTCTTCAACTTAGCGTGGAATTTTGATTGTCTTCAATGAGGAGTATTTTGGTTTTTGTTTTATTAAAATCGGTCGACGCCTTCTGGGTGAAACTGCAAAATCACTCCTCGACATGCTATTTTGAAGGGCGATTTCACCTCTTAAAAATGTTTTTCCGCCGATAAAAAAAAATACGTGTCTTTTAGTTTTCGATGCTCTACAACATACGTGAGTTGCATTAAAATCGGAGGGGGACACCAAAGTACCTTTCCTTGTGAGTCGTTCAATACTCGCTACAGGCCCGTTGGTGGGAGTGGCGTTTCCTGCTGATATATTTTTTAAAAGTCGACTTACGCGTCCACCCGACCGCCGCTACGATCCGGCGTCAGTGGGATGCACTCTGAGTGTATGCGCAGCTACTTGATATACCAGGGCCGTACCCTGTGTATTTATCGCTTTTTTATATTTTTCCTTTGATCTACGTTTATATCCCTGTTGAATTACCTACGCTAATATTACTTATAGGTCTTTAACATACTGATATTTATATGCAGTATTTTAATGAGTAGAGATCATTAGTTTCAGTTCTCGAGAGCCTAGTTAGTGTATTAGGCTGTCCTCGGCTACCAGAGTGAGAGAGAGAGAGAGATAGACCGCTTTGTTGATGTTTGGGTCTGCGGTGCGTTGGCCTCGAACGCAGCACCGACTCAGCTGCTTCCCGTCAAATATGTATCAGGTACCACAGCTGGGCTCTCTTGGTATCAGTGCGGCTGCACCTAGTGAGGGCTCGTTCGTTCTTCTTTCCTGGTAGCGGGACTTCTGCGTTGGCGGGACCTGCGAACAAAACTGTTCCTCGAGTGCCGAAATTCTGGTCTTTTTATACCAGTCTTCCCTCCGGCTGCCCCATGCTTTTTGTATAACTATAGCTGGTGGTCGTCCTTTAGCCCATCTTCCTGTAGCCCACTGGTAGCCTTGGTCTTTCTTTTAAAATTCGTCGTTGGTCTTTTAACGTTTCGTTATTCGTGCTTTTTGAAGGGAATAACGGGACTTGGTCACCGACGTGTCGGCCTCCCTTGTGTGAGTGACGCTCGGTAGCGGCGCATTGTTGTGTGTGTACCGAGCGTCGTGAGTTGCCGAGTATAGGCCGGTCTTACTTGGTGTGCGTAACGCGCAGTAGCGATGCCTTAGTGTGTGCACCGCGCGTTATTAGATAACTCGTACGTTACAAGTCAGAACGCTCAATGACTGTGACGCAACGGAATTATTAAATAAACATCAATAATTCCCGGATGTTTATTAAATAGAGATATCGATGTCCCGATATTTTAGAACCATAAACGTCGCTATTTCTAAACCAGAGTACGATGAAACGCAACGATAATGAGCGCATGCGTTACTACTACCATATGCATTCTACTATTCCATGGAAAATCCGTGCATGCACGCAACCACACACCCGCACGTCGCTTACCGGACCGCTCGCCGTCTGTTTCTTCAAAAGTATAGTTCCTCGAGTTATAGACGTAACACCTGTCTTAGCGATATATCGAGAACTTTGAAACCAAAAAAAATTGTACAAACAAATATGCGTACCAATGAAGTCCATACACGTCTTGTGTATCGTAACGGTATTTTACGTTAACATTACCTTTAAAGGGTTTTAGTTCAGACTCGAGCAGGGAGGAAATTAATACAGGCTTCAGTATTAGGTAAAAGTAGGGTTTATTAGACAAATGTAATAAATTATACTGATAAATGTCGAATATTTTGAATGATAGTTACATGCACTTTTTTTTGCTAAATTTTGGTGATTATGCACCTTACAAAAAACTTGACCCGGGCTTACGCATGCCTATATAATCGTGTCAGCACGAAATAGGAGATTTGATATAAAATTATTGAAATATTTTCTCTAATGGTATGGCAGTATGGTTTCTACACCAGGCAAGAAAGAATGTTATTCTGCCGGGCTTGCCATCGATAATTTACCTATGTTGGCTTTGTTATTATTCCTTGCCCTCGGAGCTAGCGTCTCCTATATCTATATCGAGTGGGCCGTAGTGGGGACAGAGCTCTCGCTCGAGCATTGCTGGCTACGCTATCTACTCGCTGCCCCCGCCGCCGCTGTGGTGGAGACGTCAGCGCGATGTATCCTTGGTGCATCGGCGCATCGGAACGGTGACAGGAGCGTCCCTAGCTAATTTTTAGGGTGTTTTTTAAGTCCCCATGGATTTAATATGTTTTTTTTATCCATACCACGCTGGTTTCTTTTCGAGGTAAGATCTCGTTGACTCGGATGCTGGGCTGCTTGGACGACTGGTGGCTCAGGGGTTGTCCTTGGAAGATGTTCGTTTTAGCTGGCTCAGAGGTATCAGGCCTGGTCCTTGGAGTGATGCGGTTTAAGATGCTTCTCCTTTGGTTGGCTAACTGGTCCTCCTTTAGCTGGTTGGTTGGTCCTCTTTTGGTTGGTTAACTGGTCCTCTTTTGGTTGGTGCTGGATGTTGGCGAAAGTCTGTGAACAGAATGCTCTCCGACTGTGGTACGTCGTGTCCTTTTATACCGACTTCCCCGCTCTTCTTCCATGCTCTGCCGATATAGAAGGGTATTACTATATCTGATAGTCGTCCTGTAGCCCATCTCCTGTAGCCCATTTGTCCCGTTAATTTTTTCTCTTTGATTATAGTGATTAACGTGTTCCTCGTAGATTGTTTTTCACACCTCTGTTGACACAATAGTCTTACTGCTTAGTAGTATCACTATAGCTCAAGTAACGGTAGTTTATAGTGTGAGGATAGTGGTATGGATCCCTGTGTTTATATGTATTGGTCTGGTTTAGGCTAGTTACTCTGACTGTATAATTAAGTATAAGACGAATTTGTCGGCTTAGTATCGTTCAAAAATTACTAATTGTAGTGTTATGCCGCTCGACACATATATGTTATTACACGGTCAATGATATAATATTTTTAAAAGTCTACTTTGGAATCCTGTGCCAATTAGGAGTAGGACCTCATGTGAACGCGAATAAACACGAGTATTTTTACAAAAAAAGTGTTACGGTTTATTAGAATTGACAGAATAAGATCCGTCCCATTTAGTTTATCTTCTCTCAATCGCAACTCAATCAAATAATTTAATCGTAACGTCGATCGCTAAGCAGGTCGTCCTCTGTTGTGTTATGCCGGTACCGCGTAATTGGTTAACTCGATAATCGGTATAATATTAAAAAGTTATTATTTTGGGATCGTTTGCCGATTAGGAGATGGATCTCGAGTAATTCGTGTAAACGTGAATTTATGTAAAAATGGAAGTATTTATTATAGGCAACGGTAACTTTCCGTTGTCTATTTAAAAGTCAATAAAAGTATAATACAATAAATCGTGGTTTCGAGCCCGTACGAGGAACCAAACTCTCGCGTTTGAATCTATTGATAGAATTTTATATTTCGGGCGAGTCTGACCCGCGATCAACTGTTCGGATTGATGTTAAACTTTAGACTGATTGAGACAAAGCAGTTATTCGCTCCTTTGACCTAAATCGAATGTCGCAATGAATTTCATAATAATCTTTGCTTGCGAATTCCAGAAAGTCGTAGCTCGAGCTCGTAGCATTCATTGCTCGTAGCTCGCTGCTTACGTTTGCATATTTTTTCTACTTCGCTGAGTGGCCTCACGCAAAGAAGGAACAATGGCGAAATAATATACAAAGAATTAGTTCGCGGCACATATCTCTCCCCCGTTGAAGGAAAACATTTTTTTCTCATAAAAAATTTTTTCTTCGGTTAGTTTCCCGTATCTCATTTAAGATATTTATATACCGGGCAATATATAGTACAATACAATTTTTATCGTAGTTTTGACATTTTTGCTACGATTTTTCTTTTCATCGTTGATCTGGTCATCGCACTTAGTTGAGGGGGCGAGTTTCCCAGGCCTGCTCGGATCGCAGTCGCTCCTGTGGCTGTTGTCGTCCGAGTGGGGCGAGTTTAATATTCACCTTGGCTGCTGCTGGGGTCGTTGCCTCGGTTGTCCTTGTCGGTTTCCGATTCCGTGTGTACCTGTAACATTTAAACAGAAGGAAGCCGACGAAGGCTATTGGTGCTATTGCACTCAGCGAGTAGAGGCTTATCATGTGGGGATGCGGCGCCCCGCCTCCGGTGATGTCGAGGGTTTCTAACGTCTTTTCTGCTTGATCTTCGAGCTATTGCAGTTCTTCAGATTTTGCAGTACGCTTGCTAGCGTAATTTCCTCTGTGGTCTGAGTGGGAGGCGTCTGAGCCTCTATTTCCTTTAGTTTCAGATCGTACGGGGGAAGGTAATTTTTTCGGATGACTTGGGATGTTCGCCCCGTAGTTTTCACGCTGAAATCTGGGGCGGTTACAATACATACGCCTATCAAAGCCAGTATTCTGGTTATGTGTCCATTTTCGCGTATTTTAGGACTTCGCAGGGTGCGTTGTTTGTAACCGAAATTGTACGGTGGGTCGGCGGGCAAATGTAAGATTTGCTCAGTACCTTGCAAGTTTCAAAGTATTTTTGTAAACTGTACTTTTGGTATGCAGTACTATTGCTGCCCAATCAGCGGTATCTCTCGCACGAGCACTAGCGCGTTGCCTTCGTTGCGATAGGTATGGTAGTGCGTCGACGAGATGTCTTGTGAGCGTTCTTGGCGGCAGTGACGTTCCTCTGGCCTTACCACTAGCTATGTCGTTTACCAGCCACACTAACTCCTGTACGTCGATGAGTAATGCCTGGACTGCAATACTTATCGGGTTGAGCATCTTGCCCAAGTGTTGGCGCCTTGTTACATAGTACGGGTTGTCGTTGAGCGTGTGTCTTACCACTTGAATTTGGTTTTTAACGAAAAGCGTGAGAATGCTTATTTTGCTAATTAACCTTCTTGCGGCCTCGCCAACCTCGTTGCGCAAGGGGTTTTTGGCTTATTCTTATTCTAACCTGCTGCTCGACTATTTCGTCTGTTTCACGATGGCTCGTTTTATGCAAGACGGAATTAATGGGGTGTTACTCTGCCGTGAGGGCGACCTTACGCCTGAGCTGCTGAGAAGTGGGGTAAGCATATTACTTTGGCTGGAAAAAGTGTTGTTCCCACCTTTTCCTTTTCTATTTTGGTTCCAGGAAGCGTATTTCCCCATCGTTTCTGCTCAGCGTCGCCCGGATTGGGAGAGGAGCTTCATTGCCCAGGCTCTAGGGGTCCGTCGCCGTCGGGAAGCCAGCCGCCAACGTTTTTTCCATTTTTTCTCTTTGAATCATGTATGACTTGTTTTCCTTCGTGCTTTTTTAATTAAACATGTTTTCATTTTACCATGTTTCTCTTATTGGAGTTGCTTACCTTGCGCTCTGTGGAGCTCCCTACCCGCCTTTAATTAATCTTAGCTTTAGGTAGTTTTTCTTATTTATTAATGCTCGATAAAGCTTTGGGTGGTTTGCGTGCACCGCCTGAGTTTGACGTCCCTTTCGGACTACGTAATTGTCGGGGGGCCTCTTCTCTACTATTTCGTGAGGTCCCGTCCACTTCGGGGTCAGCTTGGCTGACCGCCCCCTGCGCACCGTCTCGTCGCGTAGGAGTACGCGTTTGCCGACGCGGTACTCCTGAACCTGTGCGCCGTAGTCGTATGCATTCTTCGACCGTCTTTTCGCGACTTCCAGGTTGTCGCGTGCTACTGTCCATGCGGCGCGTAATCGCTCGCGTAACTCGTGGACGTAGTAATCGTAGGCATAGGTGCTGCGGGGCTTCTGTTTCACGGCGGTCGGCAATTCAGCCTCGCGTCCGTACACGTGGGGAGACAGTCCGGTCCCCGTATGTGGAGTGGTATTGTAAGTAAACATTAAGTACGGCAGCCACTCGTCCCAATTTCCCTGATCTTCGCTTATGAAATTTTTCAGATATTCTGCGAAGGTGCGATGCGACCTTTCCAGAGCGCCATTCGATTCCGGATGGTAGGCCGTCGTTTGCATTTTCTTAATTCGCAGCAGTCAACACATTTCTTTGAAGGTCGAGCTGAGGAAGTTCGTACCCTGATCCGATAATATTATTTCCAGCGTTCTGTGCCAGCAAATTAATTCTTCTACTAGTGGTCTAGCGACTGTCGAAGCCTCTTGGTTCGGCAGTGATATCGCTGCACTGTATTTCGTGAGCGCGTCCTGGATAGTAAGTATATTTTTTTTCCAGATGCGCTTTCGGGTAGCGGTCCTACAATATTGACTGCTACTTTTTCGAATGACCGCGATGGGGTATCTGTTATCACCATCGGCACCCGTTCTTATTTTCTGATTTTATTCCTTTGACAGGACTCGCAGGACGATATGTATTTGTCCAAATCCCTTCTTATGCCGGGCCAGTCGTACTGATGCCCTCCTAGGGGGGTGTCGTGATATTCTCTTATTATTTTTAGGCAGTCATCGGCGGAGGGGATGGCTACGCCACTGGTGCAGTCACTAGATTCTTTTATAACGCTGTCCTATTCCGTGCTGCTGGAAGTTTGCGGGCTACGGCCGTACCGATCCACAGACTTCGTTCTACGCTCTCGCTTGGGCCCTCGTATTGAGGAATATTCAGCTTAGCGCAACTGCATTCATATTGCGCTTACGTGCCTTGTATTCTACATTAAACTCATGTTCCGCCAATTTTATTTTCCAACGCAGTAGTCTCGAACCTGGGTCTTTTACTCCGAACAGCCAGGTGAGCGGTTGGTGGTCTGTCACGACCGTGAAGCGAGTACCATAAATACATATGTGGCCGGAATTGAGCGAGAGCCCAAACGATCGCGAGTAGTTTTTTTTCCGTCATTGTGTAATTCAGCTCGGCCATCGACATGGGCGACTCGCGTAGCATATGGGCAAATCGTCCCCGATCTTGCCTTGCGATAAGATTGCGCCGAGCGCCCTGTCTGATGCGTTTGTTGTTACAACGAACGACTTTTCGAAGTCTGGATATTGCAATATTGGTGCGGTGGTAAGCGCCGTCTTCAGTTCCTCGAAGACAGCATCTCTTACTGCGGTCCACTCGAATTTAACCCCTTTCTGGGTTAATTCTGTGAGTGGTTTCGCGGTTTTCGAGAAATCTTTGATGAATTTCCGGTAATAACCAGCTAGTCCGAGGAAGGATTGTACTCCTTTTACGTCTCTCGGCACCGGGAATTCCCTTACCGCTCTTAGCTTCTTCGGATCAGCACGTACACCCTCTTCGGAGATGATGTGGCCAATGTACAGCGTTTCTTTGCGCAGGAACTGGCACTTGCTCGGTTGCACTGCCAACCTGGCTTCTCTTAGCCGCTGCAGTACCTCTCACAGCCTGTCATTCTGCTCCTTGAAGGTTTTTCCGTGAATTATTATGTCATCTAGGTACACATAGCATTTAAATCCCTGTGGTCCAACCAGCGCAGAGTTCATCAGCCTCTGGAAAATCAGTTGCGCGTTCCATTGACGCCTGCTGGGCTGGACTATTCCTTCTGCTAGCATTTTGTTTGTCGGCCTCTCCATTTCTCTTTCTCGTGGGCGAGTTTAGCTTCTTGCTTCGACGAGTTATCGTGGTTGCCTTGGGTATCTTCGACTCTCCACTTTGTGCGGCTGTTCGTATACCCGATTGCGCCATCTTACTCTTTCTTGTGGGATTTTCTTTTCTGTCCCACTTAGGTACGTGTGGTCGCGTATATGCGACTCAGGGCGTCTGCATCAGTATTTCTTTTTCCGGCTTTCTGCATTTTACCGGACCCATGTCCCGATTTTACGGTCTTCCCAGGCAAGGGTTGCGATCCTAGGTCCTTCGATCCGACCTTAAAGGGTGCGGGATGCGACACCTCGTGCGTGCGCCGTCGCTTGTTCCCTCGTAGATGGAATACACCCTTGTATTCGCACATTATTCCCGCGTGAGCTGCTTGCTTTTCACTGCTGGGCGGCACCAAGTCGGGCTTCTGTTGTTGCTGCGCAAAGCGTTTGGCCTTCTTCCCCATGCTCTCTGAGCATATGCGCAGCGTCTTGATCTGTCGGCTACGTACGGCCTTCGCTATTTCCGGCGGCTCGAGTGTCGCCGTCGGCTGCTGCACTTCCCCGACCTGTTCATAAACATCTAAACTCACTCTATTGGGTTTTGACGGTGTGACACGGAATCTCGCTACTTTGCCTATGTACTTGCATGTGGCGGCAGTTATACTGCGTGGTGACGAATATCCTCGTCGCGCCGTCCCATAGCGGCATGCAGTGCCCATACAACTTAAGCATCTCGCCGTGCAGGATGTTCACTTCATGCTGCTTGATAAAGTCCATGCCAAGTAGTCCGTTGACCTTTAACGGCACATTGTTCGGAACTATGTAGAACCAATGCTCTACTATTAAATCTGGTGTCTCCAGCACAATTTTAGTTATACCGAGGGGGGTGAATTTTTCACTCGCTACATCCTGCAATTCCACGGAGCACCTACGCACTATGGTCTCGGGCTTGAGGCATCCTTCCTTCAGTATACTGCACCGGGCCCCTGTGTCCGCCTTAAGGGTGAGTACCCCCGTCACGGCCAATGATGCGACGATATCAAAGTCGCTGGCCGTGGCGCTGGATGCCAGCAGCGTTACCTGCAGTAACTGCTGCGTCGTTTTCTTTCTTCTGCGTGCGGGTCTCTGCTGGGCCATGAGTGTATTTAATCTTATCGTACCCAGCTAGCTGGCATCCGTATTTGATTGACCTGTACCTGCATTCACCGTGGACTTTTCACTCTGGCCCCTTGAATCCCTTGGACGTCGGGGAGGCTGTGAGGACTGCGCAGGCTCGCTCTTGTTTTGCGACAATCTCTTTCTGCAGTCTTTCCACAAATGACTTCTTTTTGGCAGTAATTGCTCACAACGTCGACGTGGTGTATGGATTTATCCTCACTGGGCATCGGTAGGCTCACTCTTCCTGATTTGCGGGTGCAGTCTCCAGCCACGTGCCCTGGTCCTCCGCAGGTAAAGCAATTTACTCCCTGCCGGGATGGTGCGCCTTGGGACCTCCTGGGGTGGCTCGATGCTCCACTTACCCCTCCCTTTGGCTGTACTATATTGGTTATTTCGATCGCTCCCGTTACTGACTCGTAGAGAGTGGTGTAGTTACGAGATCTGACCAGAATTTGGACCTGCCCATGCAGTCCATTTTCGTAGTTGGCCTGGGCGCTCTTCCGTGTTATCTTCTGAATGATGCGCATTTCCGACATCGTAGCGGGTTCCTCGCAAAGCTTTTCTATAATATCGACGGTGATACGCTCTATCCTGGCGGCGTATACCGCGATATCCTCGCCTGTCGGAGGGAGTTGAATTCTACTTGTAACGCAGGCAGCGACTCCAGCTTCCCGTACAGGTTCTCCAGCTCGGTCTTGAGCTATGCTACCGAGAGGACGGTTTTATGCTTCATCTCTCGGGCCGCCAGACCCTCGAGCTTGCTGCTCAGTACCAATTCCAACAGGATCTCGTGGTCCCTGGGCGCAGCTCGCTTGAAAACGGTCTCACAGGATCGTATGAAAGCGTCCAGCTCGTCAGCGTTGCTCCCGTCGAAATGCTTTATATTTTTCAAGGCTAGCCCTAGGTCGAGCGTCCGACCCTAGGTTTCTGGTACACACGGTTGCTCCCTTTCGAACGCGGGATCTGCAGGAGGGTACTCTGGCTCCTCGAGTCGGGTTTGCCTCGGCCGCGGCCGTGGTATAGGATGTTCTGCCAACTCAGCCCTTTCCAGCCTTCGCAACAGTTCGGCACTTTGCTCCCGTAGGGATCGGATGAGCTCGAACTCATCTGCTGCTACCTCGTTGAGTTTATTCGCGAGGTTTTGCCTTGCCGGCGGCGTGTCGCGGCCTTGGAGCCTGAGCTTTAGCTCGAGCTCTCGTTGAGCCCGCTCGTATTCGCGGTGACTCCTGTTGACCGCTTCCAATCGGTCTCGTACTCGTGCTGGTACCAACCGGTCTGCCGTACCGGTAGCGGATGGGAAACCTACGCGATCTATTGTTCGCATGATTTCTGTTTCCCGCTCGACCATATCCTCGGTGATGTGATCAGGCGTTCGTTCGTCAGTAGCCATGTTGAATATGTCGTCGTTATCGATACTGTCGTGATCTCCGAACGACGCACCCCTAAGTGGGTTCATGCCAAACTGGGCTGTCAGACGGCCTGTAAGCGCGGGGATTCGTCCCGTCGGCGAGAGCTCTGATAACGCCCTGCGCGCTTCGTAAACGATGTCCCCTACAGCCACAGCTAATCCGGCTGTGGAGTCTACCCCTCCGCCAGGCAACGTCGTGCTTAACGAGTTGTCCTTCCGTCCTGATCGGGCTCCGCCAGATTTCGACATAAAAACTTATACCAGGTGTATGTATAAGTTTTTTTCCGGTTTTTTGATAAAAAAAAACACGTAATTTTCAAGGGAAATTAATTTTTGTTTTATTCAAAATATTGGCTATCGGCTTCTACACATTTCGCCCATCTTTCAGGTAACTTATGAATACCATGCCAGAAAAACTGCTTGTCTTTTGCGGCAAACCATTCGTCGAGCCATTTTCCAACTTCCTCGAAATTGCTGAAGTGCTGCTCTGGGAGCGCGTGCCATATTGATGCGAAGAGGTGATAGTCAGATGGCGCCAGGTCTGGCGAATACGGCGGGTGCGGAAGGATGTCCCATCCAAGCGATTTCAAGGTGTCTTTCACTGCTTTTGCTGTGTGAGACGGCGCATTGTCGTGTAACAAAATCACTTTGCCATGTCTTCTGGCCCATTCCGGTCGTCTTTCGATTAATGCGTGGTTTAAATTAATAATTTGTTGGCGATAGCGTTGTGTATTAACGGTTTCGCCGGGCTTCAAGAGTTCATAATACACAATACCGCTCTGGTCCCATCAGACACAGAGCATGGTCTTCTTGCCGAAGCGATTTGGCCTTGGTATTGAAGGACCGGCTTCGCCAGGTAAAAGCCACGATTTTTTCTGCTTCGGGTTTTCAAAATAAATCCATTTTTCTTTACCCGTCACAATTCGATGCAAAAATGATTTCCTTTCGTGGCGTTGAAGCAGCACTTCAGAAGTGACTTTGCGATTTTCTATTTGACGTTCATTCAAATCGTGTGGGACGCATTTACCGAGTTTATTGATCTTCCCCATTACTCGTAAACGTCTGCTGATTGTTTCTTGTGACACATGTAATGCTTCTGCTAATTGCCGTTGAGTTTGAGTTGGGTCATCATCCAATAACTCCTGCAATTGCTCGTCTTCGCATTTTTGTGGTCTACCAGAGCGCTCACTGTCTTTCACATTGAAATCACCACTTTTAAATTGTCGAAACCATGTCTCACATGTTCTAATCGATGGAGCGTGTTCACCATATGTTTCTACCAGCAAACGTTGACTTTCAGCAGCCTTTTTCTTTTGATTAAATAAGAAAAGCAATGCGTGCCGCAAATGTTCTTTTTCAGACACAAAACTCGACATGATCACTGAACGATAAAACAAAGACGCTAGTTTTTGGCGGACTCAACTTGTGTGTGTTTGTAGGTTAATGTCAGACGAACAAAATGACGTATGTGTCAAATTAATACGCTGCGTACTTTTCGCTGGCGCCATCTCTTAGTTAAACAGGAAAAAACTTATGCATACACCTGGTAGACACTTTCTCATTGCTGAAGCTCTTACCACGGTCCCAGAGCCTACGCTAGAGGATTTATCAAGCTCACGGCTCGCAAGGTGGCAATTGTTACAGAAAAAACTACAACAAATTTGGCGACAATGGTCGGCTCATTATCTACAACGGCAGCAGTCCATATCGAAGTAGCATCACCCTAATAATAACGTAAAGGTTGGCTCTTTGGTTCTGCTCACGGATGAGCGCTTTCCACCGTGCAAGTGGCCACTTGCACGAGTCACAGCGTTGCATCCAGGCAAAGATGGGCTCACCAGGGTGGTGACACTCCGAACTGCTATCACTACGCTCACCAGGCCGATCTCAAAACTCGCTGTCCTACCTATCTCATCCAACTCAGAGCAATAATTAATCATCAACCCCGTCGCTGATGGCGGGCGGAAATGTTGGACAATCAGCTGGCGCACGGTGATCGATATTCGCCGTGCGTCGACCTGTTGCTGTACTAGAGCACGCAGCGTTCGGTTGGGCGGAAATAGCTGAGGCAGGGCTTCGGGGAGCCGAGGTCGTGCCTCGTAGGCATGCCGCGTCGAACGAGAGGATGTCTCTCTCGCTTGACTTCGGCTTCGCTCACCGGCTATCTCTCTCAATTGACTTCAGCGCCCAACGACGCTTTCAGATCCGGCAGCCATATTGCTAATTTGGACACTTTTACATGAAGACCGCATGGAACAGCGCACTCATCTCTGCTTCTCGTGGATATTCTTCATCGCTCTTCACTGGATCTACTCAGCTATCGCGCTCAACAGGACTCAAATTAAGGTAAGAGAACACCGTCATAATTTATCATAATTCAGTGATGGTGAGGAGATTTTTAAATATCGGTACATCAGCATAAAAGGTCTCACACTGTGGCGTGCTCTGCAGCGCGGGCTGCACCACGTTTTTCCTCACTCTGCTTTGCCTGCTTGATTAATACAATTACGCATGTGCCCCGTATTCACTGTAGTTTCCCCCAGTAAACCTGCTGGGAAAATACTGTGAATATTTTCTGCTTAATTGTGCATCCTCAGTATATGTTGTATTGTGCTACGCAGTGCTGCCTGCGTAGCTTTTCTCATACATGTAGAGCACTCAAGCAATTTTAATTGCAAGTGCTCTCATCTTTTCACTGCAACCTCTCTTCACCAAACGGCTGAGAGCGTGCACTGAATGGTTTATAAAATCTTACGCACTTATTTTCTCTAGCGTGGCGTGCTACGCAGCACTGACTGCTGCACGCGCACCGCTCTCTACGCTCAGGCTCAATTACACTCAGCACACCATTAATATAATTGTGTGCTGTCTAAAACTCAAAGTTAAAATTCAATTTGTTATTTTGTTATAATTTGTATTCTTTCTAAATTAACTCTTATTTGGATTTATTTTCACTTTTATTGTTTTTCGAAATTATATTATTTGTTTGTGACATGCGGAAGGCATAATAAACCGCTTTCTCAAAATACCATCTATGTGTCTGGTTTATTTTCACCCTGTCGTGAGTGAAGACTCATAATTTTCAATATATTGCAGATCAGTCATACATACAACATCAGGCGAAATCTCAAACATAGGCCGATACGGTTTTCATCAAAATGGCGGCACTTGCGGACGCTTAATGGTTTGCACTTTTGAAAAATCGATTTTTTTTGTGTCCTTTCTTAAAGTTAAACATGTCAAGAATATAGTCTCAAAATTTGAAGTCGATCAGAGCAAAACTCTCGAAGTTATTGACTAGTTAGTCTCCTCTCGGAAAGACAGCGCGCAGCTGGCGAGCAGGTATAGAGTTTATTCACTTGAGGATCGTTCTGGCGAGCAGGTATACAGTTTATTCACTTGAGGATCGTTCTGGCCTATTGTTCTGTTTCGAAAAATTTCTATTTAATAAAGACAGGTAACTAAAGCCGTAAATACATATTTTATATGTGTATATTATACACTGTAAAAGAGAAATGAGCGTGAGTTAGTTGTTGTACGTTCGATCGTGCGCTTATTCTCAGTGATTTTATAATTTTGTCAAGATATTTTCTGTTAAAAAATGCCGAGAGTATCTAAAGTTTCGAGAGATGACCGAAGAGGTACAAGAACTTATTTGTGCAGAACAAAAAAAAGGCCTATTCCAAAGAAGCAAAATAAGGATGAAGCTAATACGAAGAGTACATCATCGATAAAAATAAAGTTGAATGTGCGAGCGTGCCAGAAAACGTTGAAAAACATTATAGAATCATCGATTTTTTGCTTGTTTTCTCAACAATTTCAAATTTGGTTAAATGTGCTCAATGTGATGGTTCAGTTGAGTTCAAAAGTTGCACAAAAGAAGGTCTTGGCTTTCAAATCCAGGTAAAATGTGCCAATTGTGATCCACGCTATATACCGTCGAGTGAGAAAACTGGTCATCGCTACAAAATCAACAATGATTTGCTTTCGTAATGCGTACATTAGGTTTGGGTTTAGCAGGGTGCAATAAGTTTTGCGGTCTAATGAACATTGTAAGTAATTTTTTATCCAAACCGTCTTATTTGGATACTATGGCATCGATTTGCTCCTACGTCAAAACGACTGCTGAAGAAATTTTCCTATCCGCCGCAGACGAAGAAAAACAGAAAACAAGTGCAAATGCGGAGTCTGATAGTTTGACCGTTTCTGGCGATGGCACGTGGCAGAAGCAAGGCTAGCTCCTTGTTTGGCGTCACTTCATTGATTGGTTATTGGACTGGAAAAGTTATTGATATTTTCGTAAGTAGCTTGCATTGTCAGCTTTGCAAATTATGGAGAAAAAAGTTAAATACTGCTGAGTTTGAAGAGTGACACGAAGAAAACGTTGATAATGCTGAACGTCAAGCCAATCACACCGGACCATCAGGTAACATGGAAGTATGGCAGTAATCGAAATGTTCCGCTGCTCAGAGGAAAAGTGTGGAGCAAATATCAGTAACTATGTCGGAGACGGCGACAGCAAAACTTACGACAATTTAATGCAAGCGAAACCTTACGGTGAAAATTTCACTATAAATAAAAAAGAATGTGTAGTTCACGTGAATAAGAGAATGGGAAGACGTCTACGTGATTTGGTAAAAAACACTGTTGAAGATAAAGTTGTGAAAACAGGAAATAATGCAGGTAGAACACGGCAAAGTAAATTACTCGGCGGCAAAGCAAAAATCAACGGAAAAATCATCGATAAGTTGAGTCGATACTATGGAGCAGCAATAAAGTATAACTGTGATTCGGTAGAGAAAATGAAAAATGCCATCTGGGCAACGTACTACCACCAGCAGTCGACAGACGATAACTCTGAACACGATAAGTGCCCGAGCGGCGAGAGCTCGTGGTGCCCGTATCAAAAAGCTCTGGCCACAACAGGACTGGAAAATTTTGAACATAATTACCCTCCACTTCCAGAAGATGTCATACAAGCGATCAAACCGATTTACGAAGATCTGAGTAAGGACGATCGAAGCTGCTGCAGGGAGTCTACTCTATGGAGCTGGAATCAGTAATTCAGTGTAAGTTGAAAAAAAATTTTTTTTTTCACTTCTTTAGCTTTTAAAACTTTAAACGCGTTCTTCTCAAAACCACTTTTTAAAAGTCCGTGTCTACTGCTATTTAAAAACTACATTACCGATTCATTTCAAACTTGGTACACACTTTCTACATATAAAATACCTCCCCCCAACGTTAAGTTTTAGATGTTTTTTTTACATTAAGGGGGTTTTCCACTTACAAAATGGCGGAATTTTTCGTAAAAAATAGCAGTTTTCACTTTAAATGACCACCAAAAATTTCAAAATAAAAAAATAATAATCAGAGAACGTTGGGGGGAGGATTTAATGATACTTTGACTAAATTTTAATGGTTTTTTACTTCAGATAATTTCCAGCTGAGATACAGTACACACCGCAAATCGTCTATTTCCAAAGACGTTCTTGGAAAAGCTCCGTCACCGGCTTGTTTGTCGATATTTTCGCATAAAAAAATTACTGAGTGTTATTGAAATTATACTTAATAATGTACAAAAGGTTTCAATAAATTTGCTTAATCCATATTTCTAAAAAAAAAAATCGCAAAAAAAGTGTTTTCTTTCACGCTAAAACCCTTGCCCCTCCCTAAAAGAAAAGAATACAAGAAGATTCGCCAAAATGAAAGCTCAAAATCTCGCAGCGGCACGACAGCGCGAGGTAACGGCAGCACGCAACACATCACGAATTGACCGAGAAAAATGACCATGAAAAGAAGAATGGCAAATGCAAAAAAAAGTAAGTTGAATAAATAAGAGAAAAGAGAACGAAGCAGAAAAAACAAATGAGAATGAATTACAAAGTCTATCGGACTCAATCGACATGGAGAACGAACACCAAATATATTATAGCAACATAGAAACAAACTGTAACGAGCCAACCAAATCACCATCACGACACGCACAAAACGCAACAACAGCAACGCTGATAACATCAAACAGCATCCACAAAAATAAGTTGATCATCAATCAGACACATGCAAAAAATCACACCATCCGAACAGAAAAAACGGAAATCTAGGAAACAGTTCAGAAGTTACTAGCGATAAACAATATCCAATACTACACAAACCTGTGACCAAGGTCACTCATACTCGAAGGAATAAAGGGTAAAATCGCTACAGAAAACATTCTTGCAAAATCAAAGGATAAATAACGGAGAATGTGGAAGTCATTAATTCCTCAAAATACTTATACGACACAGCGCAGCCAAATAAACACCACCATATGATACAGTAGTATGTATACGCGTTTTCTCCACTCCACTTCTATCCCCACTTCTTCCCAAACTAAGCGGCTACCCCCACCTCCACACTTTTCCACTACCAAGCTAATCACTCTACATAAACAATGTCGGCAACGTGGAAATGGTAAAGTGGGGTGGCGTGGGTACTCTGGTGGACAAGAAAGAGTAGAAATAAGAGTAGGATAGAGCAAACGCGTCCACATATTTAAAAAAAATGTATACTTACCCTTTGCATACTTGCACGCGTTGATGGCTGCACTGACGGCGATCTCTCTCTCTCTCTCTCTCTCTCTCTCTCTCTCTCTCTCTCTCTCTCTCTCTCTCTCTCTCTCTCTCTCTCTCTCTCTTCTGTCTTTTTTTATCGTTCCTGTTCAGCATTCGATTTTCATGCACTGGCTCCTTCTGGATTTATGGAATCCGGTCCCATTCGTTCAATTTTGCATATAGGCTTCTCTTTCCGCCGCTTCTTTCTTCTTCATTATTTTTGTAACGAAGGACTGCACCGCCTCCCAGGCGTGTTTCGGTCCTCAACATCACCTGCATGAGATTTCTTACCTCCAGTTTTGTGCCTCTAAGTTATTCCTTAAGGCAAGCTCGATCATTTTCTGATGCTGGACATTTAAAAATAATGTGCCTCGCACCGTCTAGACTCTGGCCACATTGGTAGCACTCTGAGCTGTCGGTTTTGTGAAACCTCTCCAGGTAGGCGTTGAAATAGCTATGACCACCTTGAGGTTGTGTGAGATAATATCCCATTTGCCCTTGCGTACTATTGCACCATATGATCACATTTGGGATAATTTCGTGCGTCCACCTTCCTGTAGGGGGGCCTACGTCCCATCGTGCCTGCCATCTCTCCATAAGCCTTTGCCGTACCCTTCGCCTTACAGCTTCCTTCAACTCTTCTCTTTCGCGCCCCTGGATATACTGGCCCAATTCCTTGTAGATCTTCAGTTTTTGGCAGATCAGCAGATCGATTGGGGGAGAACTCGGAAACACTAGTGTTGCTCCTTCTGAGACTGTCCGATAACCAGCAATTACTCTTAGAGCACTTCGTCGCTGTACGGCAGCCAGACTGCATTTTACTCCCATCTTGTCAGCAGCGGCCGCCCATATTTTTGCCCCTTACGAAATTCGGGTACGAATGGCGCATTGTCTTCTCCACTCTGGGTCCACCGACATTTGGCATCAACCGTGCTAGAGCCACCGCTGTCGTTGCCGCATTTTCGGTTATTTTTATTACATGTTCTACGTACTAGGGACCACTGTCCACTTGTACTCCAAGATATCTGACGCCTTGGCCCACGGTACGTTTTGCCCTTTCAGAAGAAAATTCGGTGGCATAAATATCCTTTTGTCCGTTATTAGTACTGCCTCGGCTTTCTTTACTGCCAACCTCAGCCGCGACGTAGGCTCTCATTCGCTACTACTTTCAAGGTACCTGGCTTCCTCGCCGTGACGAGGAAGGCCACGTCATCTGCGAAGCCCATTATATTATTTTTGCGTCTTTGGGGATATCCAGGTTTAACTTGTGGAACTGTTGCCGTCACCTTGTACTGAACTGGGCGACCCTCCGTGGCATATGGTTCTATCGCTTAGATGCCTATCATCCGTTGTAGGTATTTCGGTATCTGCCTTTTCGCTAGAGCATCCATAATGACGCTCCACTTTACCGAGTTAAACGCTATCTTTACGTCCAGTGTACAAGGGCACAGAATTCTTTTGTCTTCCAATTTCTTGCTTCACTTTTTTTGCCCAATCAAATACTTTCGCTATGGCCCCTACCGTGGATAAACCCTTCCAGAAGCTATACTGCTCTCTCTCTCTCTCTCTCTCTCTCTCTCTCTCTCTCTCTCTCTCTCTCTCTCTCTCTCTCTCTCTCTCTCTCTCTCTCTCAGTCTCTTTCTCTTGAACTTATGCTACACACTCACGCACATACACGCGCACTAGCGCTAATTCACACTCTCGCATATACATTTCACGAATCACTTAATGAAAAACTCACTTTCACATAAAAGACTAATCTTTTTATTTATTTTAGTTTTACTTATAATTAATTTGTATCAATTATTTTTCTCTGGAGATGTTATCATCTCAGCGTACTTATGAAAAAAAGAAAGAAACAAGTATTTAACTGTTGGCACGCGTCAATAAAGGGTGGTTAAATTTTAAGGGCCGATGTTGATTTTGAATAAAACACAAATTATTTAGGAAATTATTGTCAATTCTTTTTATTATGATAATATGGTATGGTTCAATTATGTATGGAACAAAATATCGGCCAAATGGCCACCGCGACCTCGGCGGCACACCTCCATCCGATGGTCCAAATTTTCGATGACGCTTAGGCATAATTGAGGTTCTATGCCGTTAATGTGCCGAATTATCTCATCCTTTAGCTCTTGAATTGTTGCTGGCTTATCGACGTACACCTTTTCTTTCAAATAACCCCAAAGAAAGAAGTCCAACGGTGTCAAATCACATGATCTTGGCGGCCAATTGACATCGCCACCACGTGAGATAACACGGCCATTGAATTTGTCGCGCAAAAGAGCCATTGTTTCGTTAGCTGTGTGGCAAGTGGCACCGTCCTGTTGAAACCACATATCGCCCACATCCATATCTTCCAATTCGGGCCATAAAAAGTTTGTTATCATCTCACGATAGCGAACACCATTCACAGTAACTGCCTGACCGGCCTCATTTTGGAAAAAATACGGCCCGATGATGCCGCCAGCCCATAAACCGCACCAAACAGTCACTCTTTGTGGGTGCATTGGTTTTTCGACAATCACTCTTGGATTATGATTCGCCCAAATGCGGCAATTCTGCTTATTGACTAATCCACTGAGGTGAAAATGTGCCTCATCACTGAAGATGATTTTCTTCGAAAATTGATCATCCACTGTTGCCATTTCTTGCCACCATTCTGACCATTGACGACGTTTGGAATGGTCAAGAGGCTTTAATTCTTGAATCAACGACGAGCGTAAGAGGTGCAATTGTTGGGCACGACGACGAGTTGAGGTGGACGGCTCTTCAGCCACACTATCGCGAACAGCAGCAATATTTTCTGCAGTACGAGCTGTACGAGCATGCACTGGTGTTTTAATATCTCCTACAGACCCGGTTTGCTCAAATTTTTGCACGATTTATCCGATTGTACGCACATTGGGACGATTAAATTGACCGAAAAAATCACGAAGTGCTCGATATGCATTTTGATTTGAACGCCCATTTTCATAATAAGCCTGAATAACTTTAACGCGTTGCTCGATTGTGTATCTTTCCATGGTTCAAATTGAGTTAGTCTGAAATTGAGAAATGTCAAATGAAATGCAGAAAAAAACTTGACGTTTAGGTGTGGTTCACATTCAACATCGGCCCTTACACTTCAACCACCCTTTATAAACAACGTGCACAGAACAACCAGTACTGTCTTACCTGGTATGCCTCCACGCATTGCACTTTGTGAAATAAGAAAAACAAACTGCCGATGAGGATGTTGAGTGTCGCTTTCCTTTCTTGAATCTAGCTGTACCGTGTACGTAATCTCTTCTCGTTTTCCATAACACGAACAACGGATATCGCGTGACGGCCTATATGTGGATGTTGAGTTGATTCACGTGGTGTTGTCGTGAGGAGAGCGCGGGAACGAGCCACCATTTCTTTGTGTAAATCTATCTCGACGTCTAGTAGCAACTAGAAGTTTCGAGACCGTGAGTGAAACGGTCGATCGGGGGAGTCAAGAACAATCGACGGCGATCGAGGTGCTGCGCACGCGCAGTCTGACACCCGCCAAAAAATTACCGGGCTATGCAGGCGGGCGGGGCATCTCGGCGTCAGTCTTGCAGAAGTTGCATAGTGACACCGACGCATCTCGACTACGCAAAAAGACGCGGACGCCTCTCGGCTACGCACAATTACACGGACGCCTCTCGGCTACATATTAATTAACAATCCGAGCTCAGTGCTATCATACGCACCAACTATTCGCGGCCAGGCGATTTATACACAAGAATAGCAAACTATTCAACAGCCTACAACGGCAAATATTAACCCGTGGCACTGGTCACCGCGTGGTTACAGACACACACATACACTCAACACACATACCGGTCTCGATCCACACATTCCTTGTATCGTCGTTCTTCGAGGAGGTTTTTTTATCCAGTACAACTGGATTTTTCCTCCTCTAGGGCAATAAACGTTCTGAATTATTGTTTCCCCCAACCGAGTGTATCATTTGTAAGTGAACCCAACCACCACCGGAGAAAAACAATCAATTACGGGATAGCGACAATTTGACGCTGTCTTCGACGCAACATTTGGTGCCTCCTGTGAGGTTTGAACTCACGACCCCTGGTTTGCGACAGTGTGAAGTTAACCACGTCTACGACGCCACCCCGGTTGCCGCCAGCATCGTTGGACACGTCTGCTAGAGAGATAAGTTCTAAATTTATTATTAACTGTAATATTGAATAATAATTATCGTTCATTTCTTTTTCGTTAATTTTATCATTTTACTATTCAGTACATGCAGATAAATGTTACACTGCATTTAATTCAATATACGTTACCGCATATAAATCGATAATTATTATTTAAAGCTTTAATTATTCAATCATTTAATTGTTTGACATATTTTATCAGATCAATATAAAGAATATTAACATTAAGTAATTCGTCATATTATTATTATTATTATTTTTGCTATATTTGCTGAATTACTCATCATAAATATTTTATTATTATTATTATCAGTATTGGCTTGAGACAATAGATTACTGTCTGTTGCACGTTATTTTCTTGTTCTTTTCCGAGAGTTTCATACTATTAGAGAGAATTTGATTCGTTTTCAATTCTTATTGTATGATTTTATTATTTTATTATTTTATAAGTTTATTTGTCGAAACTCGTCGCAAATAAATTAAAGTGCCGAGAATTCGTGGCACGCGTTATTCGACGCCGCATCTATTCGTAAATATAATTGAAATAAATTTGATCGTTATATTGCATTCTATTATTAATTCATTTTCACTTATTAATTACAAGGTGCAATTGTAATTCAAGTTATTAATCTCAACCCATTGGTTCATTTAATATTTCAATAATTTCAATTTATCAATATCATCATGGCAGATAAGCCCGTTCCTTTGTCGCGTCAACGCGCATTGATTAAAAAAAGGATAACGACGATTCAAACCGCGTTATCTCAGGGAAAAATCGATCAATGTGAGGCGTCCCTACGTCTTATTAGAGTTACCGAATTATTCAACCTATACGATCAGGCTATCGACGGACTTGAAGTTGTTGAATCTGAAAATGAAGAAATAATTCACGCAGAGGGGGTTCGCGATCGGTATTACGCTCTCTCAAGTCAAATACAGACCATGGCACGGACCAGCGGCTCTGGTAATGATTCAAATAATATCGCTCCTTCAAACACCGAATCGTCAGTCGTACAATCCACCATAGTTGAAAGACAACGCCTCGCGAAACTTCCAGCAACTGATCTACCTAAATTCGATGGACGGTTTGAAAACTGGCTTTCGTTTAAGAATACGTTTAAAAATTTGATTGATTCACGTACAGATATAGACGAACTTAACAAGTTTATTTATTTACGCGGAGCACTAACAGGCGCAGCAGCCCACAAGCTAGAACAGTACACCGCGAGCACAGAGAATTATAATCGAGCTTGGGAACATTTGACCAGAATTTATCAAAAGGAACGTATACTAGTTGCAATCCATTGCGATGCTATTCTTGACATTCCTATAATATCGAACCCAACTAACGAGAATCTTACCAACCTAGTAGATGCCGTGCTTCAACATGTAAACAACCTAAAATCACTCAAGGTTAGCCTCAACGACGCGTATCTCGTACGTTCATTAGAACGTAAGCTTCCCCTTGAACTTAGGAACGAATGGGAAGAGCAGCACATTGATGATAAAATCATCCCTACCCTCGAGAAATTTGGTGATTTCATAAACAAAATGGCTTTCCTCACGAACTTACCTACGCAGGGACAATCCCATAATGAAGGCCACCTAACCAAACGGGGTCGCATTGACAATAGGGAAAGGACTCAGAAGTTTCGCAAACACGATTCCGGCGCTAGAGTTTTCATGACGACTCCCTCAGGCGCTTGCGTCCATTGCAAGGGCAACCATCCTCTCTTTAAATGTCCAACTTTCAACGGGTTGCTTATTGATCAGCGTATCAAGGTCGTTAGATTCACAAAACTGTGTCGAAATTGTCTTCGAGAACATAAAGGGGCTTGTTCGTCTATTAAATGTAGGATCTGTAATAAATTTCACCATACAATGCTTCACATTAAATCGACATCGACTCATCAGACTTCGAACCGTAGATTCGGAACTGATTCAACCGACAAAACGGACTCAACTAAGACGTCAACAACAAGTGACAGTGGAACAGTCGCATGACCAGGCAACCATCTTTTCACGACAATCTTAAGAAGCCCGCGATTTCAGTTGATGATGAGCGCGCGCATCCACATGCGCGACTCAAACGGTCATTTCATACAAACGCGCGTATTACTCGATACCTGCGCCACGACTAATTTTATGACGGAAGATCTAGCGCGTAAATTAAAACTTCCTATGCAGACATGTTCTGTTCCTATAGGTGCTGTGAACGGGATGCAAACCGCTTCCAAACATGTCATTCAAATACACTGCAAATCTGCAGATGATAAATACCAAAGGTCACTATCCTTTTTGACAATTGCCAAAATTACTGACATGAGTCCAAACGAAACCTTTCCGCGAGATGCCATTCACATATCAAATAATCTAAAATTAGCAGATCCTCAATTTCACATACCACAACCAGTTGGTGCTCTCATTGGTTCAGGGACCACCTTATCACTGTTGTCTGTCGGACAAATCAACCTTTCGCGCGATGATTACGATTTAATCCTACAGAAAACACAACTCGGCTGGGTTGTCGCGGGAGGAATTAATGACACTAGCGGCGGTCAACCCGTATCCTGTCAGTTAACAGATTTATCAAGTCAATTAACACGTTTCTGGCTAATCGAGGACTCGGGTCCCACTAGTACGAAATCCCTCGACGAATCTTTGTGTGAAAACCATTATCAGCGTCATACGACGCGCAATTCAAACAGACAGTATACAGTTCGGTTGCCATTTCGTGTAGAAGATGTCGAGTTCGGTGATTCCAAGAATCAAGCTTATAGACGTTTTCTATCTTTACAGAGGAGACTGAACGCAGACGCTCAGCTCAAGACAGAGTATTGTAAGGTTATACAGGAATATATCGATCTAGGGCACATGGTGCATGTTTCCGATGACCACGGACCCGGTTATTACATGCCTCATCATCCAGTAAATAAGGCTTCGAGCAATACCACTAATGTGCGTGTATTCGATGTTTCAGCCAAATCTGACAAGGGTATATCACTAAACGACGCTCTACTGACAGGACCTACCATCCAAGACAATCTTTTCACTCTTCTCCTACGCTTTCGAATCCATACCTACGTCATGACCGCAGATATAGCACAGATGTATCGGCAAATCCTCATTCACCCCGACCAACGTCGCTTTCAACGCATCCTTTACTATCACAACGACATTTTGCAGCTTCGAAATGAGATCATCTTACTCCTCAGAAAGGGGGGTTTCGATATTCGACAATGGGCATCGAATCATGAACATGCTTTAGATAATTTCGATGAACAAACACTTAATCTAGATTGTGCAATCCATGACAATCCCGTCTCTAACACTCTCGGAATCAATTGGAATTCTCGCATTGACAGTTTCATTTATACGGTCACGTCAATCGACTCTTCTATGAAAATCACGAAACGTAACATTTTATCTACTATTGCAAGGATTTTTGACCCGATAGGGCTTTTAGGACCTGTTGTTCTTGCTGCCAAGATCATCATCCAGGAGTGCTGGAAGATTAAGGTACACTGGGACGAAACAGTACCGCAAGAGTTACACGTGCGTTGGCTCAAATTCGCGGAACAACTACCCCTCATCAAAGATTTCTCGACTTATCGTCATATTTTACTTCCGAATGCGACTACTGTGGAGTTGCACGGGTTCTGTGATGCTAGTAAGGTTGGCTATGGCGCCTGTTTATATGTTCGTTCGACAGACGAACGGGGCAAGGTAATGGCTAGATTAGCTTGCGCGAAGTCAAGAGTCTCTCCTATCAAGGAAATGACCATTCCGCGATTAGAACTATGTGGAGCACAGCTACTCTCACGACTTTATCAGGAGTCATTATCATCATTAAAATTTCCTGTTTCTCAAATTATCTTCTGGTCTGATTCAACTATCGTATTGCAATGGTTAAAACGGTCACCACAGACTCTCAAGGTCTTTGAGGCCAACCGGGTCGCAGAAATTCAATCGCTGGATTCCAAGGTCTAATGGCAACATGTCCGAACGAAGGACAATCCAGCTGATTCCCTGTCTCGGGGTCAGTTACCATCAGAATTCTTGACCAATCAACTTTGGTTTGAAGGTCCTAAATGGCTTAAACAAAATCCTAACGAATGGCCCGAGTCCATTCAGATAGTTCCATCTGATATACCAGGTCTCCGGAAAAACATTTGTCTCGTTACTGCTTCCACTAATCTTTTTCAACGTTTCTCCACTTATTCAACACTCGTCCACTGAATTGCATATTGCTTGCGCATGCGTAAATCCACTAAATTAAAAAACCAGGGTTTGAGTGTCGAAGAAAAACTATACTCAGAAATTCGAATTCTCTTATTGATTCAAAATGATCAATACAATTATGAGATCGAACAGATCCGAGAAACTGGGGAGGCCAAAAATCTTCGTCTACGAAGTCTAAACCCGTTTATTGACGAACACGGTTTGCTCCGAGTAGGGGGACGTTTGAAACATGCACCTATCTCATTCACTGAAAAACATCCGATTTTATTACCTTCTAATCATCATGTAACTGATTTGATAATCCGTGACATACATCAAAGGACTTATCACTCAGGCATCCAAACCACTCTTTCCAATATCCGACATCGCTTCTGGCTGTTAGATGGTAAAAATCAGGTTCGTCGAATGATCAGACGATGCGTCGAATGCATTCGACATCGTCCAGTGCTCTTACACGGAAAAATGGCTGACTTGCCGAGTGCACGCGTTAACGAATCAGCTGCATTTTCTCACGTCGGTGTCGATTATTTCGGACCTTTGCATATTAAAGAAAAGAAATTCAGAAATCGAACCAAACTCAAATCATACGGATGCGTTTTTATTTGCATGGCCACTAAGGCTATTCATCTCGAAATCGTAAGCGATATGACCACCGAGGGATTTTTAGGCGCGTTCGGACGGTTCATCGGTCGTCGAGGTATTCCATCCCATGTTTATTCAGACAATGGCACTAACTTTGTGGGTGCTCATAACGAATTACGAGAACTCTATCTTTTGTTCGGATCTAAGCCTCATCATGACTTAATCAATCAATACGCAGTACGTAAAAACATTACGTGGCATTTTAATCCCCCCTTATCTCCTCACTTTGGAGGAATTTGGGAAGCAGCTGTAAAATCATTCAAACACCACTTTAAGAGAGTCGTAAAGGATCAACTTCTTACCTTTGAAGAATTAAACACTCTAGCTATCCAGATCGAGGCAATACTTAATTCACGACCTTTATGCTCGTTATCCAGCGATCCTAATGATCCTATAGCATTAACTCCTGCTCATATCTTAATTGGCCGCCCTCTCACTATGCTGCCCGAAAATGATCTTTCTGATGTTCCAGAGAACCGACTCAAGGTTTGGCAATTTATTGCCAAGGCTCGTCAAGATTTTTGGAAGCGCTGGTATCTGGAATATCTCCACGAACTCCAGAAACGTCAAAAATGGCATTCAACCCAAGGCGAACTGAAATCTGGCCAGATCGTCCTCATAATGGACAAAAATCAGCCATGCATGCGGTGGCAATTGGGAGTGGTCGTCGACGTCCATCTAGGAGATGATGGGGTTACTCGCATTGCTTCTGTGAAAACTGCTCAAGGATTATTCAAGCGAAACATTACCCGATTGTGTCCATTACTAGATAACACTTGATTGTAAATGTTATTAGAACCTGTAATGTACCTTAACTATGTAACACCCACTTACATACACACACACTTGCTCACACTTTCGCAACGGGGGGAGGATGTTGAGTTGATTCACGTGGTGTGGTCGTGAGGAGAGCGCGGGAACGAGCCACCATTTCTTTGTGTAAATCTATCTCGACGTCTAGTAGCAACTAGAAGTTTCGAGACCGTGAGTGAAACGGTCGATCGGGGGAGTCAAGAACAATCGACGGCGATCGAGGTGCTGCGCACGCGCAGTCTGACACCCGCCAAAAAATTACCGGGCTATGCAGGCGGGCGGGGCATCTCGGCGTCAGTCTTGCAGAAGTTGCATAGTGACACCGACGCATCTCGACTACGCAAAAAGACGCGGACGCCTCTCGGCTACGCACAATTACACGGACGCCTCTCGGCTACATATTAATTAACAATCCGAGCTCAGTGCTATCATACGCACCAACTATTCGCGGCCAGGCGATTTATACACAAGAATAGCAAACTATTCAACAGCCTACAACGGCAAATATTAACCCGTGGCACTGGTCACCGCGTGGTTACAGACACACACATACACTCAACACACATACCGGTCTCGATCCACACATTCCTTGTATCGTCGTTCTTCGAGGAGGTTTTTTTATCCAGTACAACTGGATTTTTCCTCCTCTAGGGCAATAAACGTTCTGAATTATTGTTTCCCCCAACCGAGTGTATCATTTGTAAGTGAACCCAACCACCACCGGAGAAAAACAATCAATTACGGGATAGCGACAATTTGACGCTGTCTTCGACGCAACAGTGGAAGCTGCTTTTTTTTGCAAAACAATTAATTTTTTATAATGGAATATACATACTGAAATATGAATCTTACATGCTTTTAAGTTACGATTTTTTTTCTTACCAAGTTCCGCTGCTTTGCCGCTAATCGACATTGGTACGTATTCCATGACTTGCTGTGATAATGAAACAAAGACGAGAGCTCCTTCTTTTTTCTGTCGCAGACATTTGCTGATGCTTCGGTTTAAGGACTGTACCAGCTCATATTTCTTCTTCTCACTACGACTATCTACAGCGTAAACTTTATAATATCTTTATCGAAATGTACACTATATACAAATATTATATTTACAACAGTGCCTTAATTACAAATAGCTGTACCTACGGAGAATTATTGCGTTTGTGACGCAGCCCCCGATGCATGATCAGCGATATGACCACGGTACAGCACAATTATCTCGGACAAAATAGTTTTCATAAGATCCGCATCCTTCGGCACCAGCAAGGTTGTGAAGTGCTCGAACGCTTCTTAAAGGAATTCTTTGGAACCGATGATCTGATACGCTGTTGCACGAGGTCTATCACTGGCACCTACTTTTTCGTGGACACACGATACCACTTCATTCATACACCGCTAAATCGTTCTACTTTCACGCTCTAGCGCTTGCATGTGAATATCAATTTGTCTACTTATTTCGACGAGCATGTCAAATGTTAGCCGCTGCAGAACTATGTTTGGAGAGTATTTTCAGAACCGTTTCCATTTCGGTTTTCCAGATTCCTCTTGTTCTCGTATTTCTCATTAGCACTGCCGCTTATTTCGCCAAAGGAGATAGTTCTGTGCTAGCAACATATCGTTAAAAGTATGAAATACTCTTTGTACTCTATGCGGGTATTACATGTTTTCTGGACATCAGCTCCATGAGCTTCGAAATATCGTTGTACGCTAGAAAAATCACTTCTGAACACTCCCTACTCCTTTACACAGAGTGTAATTCCGGTTGGAATATTCGACGATATTTTCACCACTGGAGTACGATACGCAGAGATATCGTGTAACGCGTATTACCGTTATTTGCCATTTTTAATCCTTTATCGTGGACTGTAACTTTTCCCATGAATCGTCGGCGGTGCTCATACTCTATTTTATACAGATTACCCTCAGCGTCTTACTGCAACGCCGCACTTTTTGATACTGGAAACCATACGACTATAAAATGCTTCACCTATATCCTTTGGATATACGGCTGCAAACGTATCTCAGAAATACCATATATCTCATACCTTGGCATACAGACAAGATTTGCATGAAAACAAAATAATATTTGTCGGCGAAATTTGATGATTTTCGTCATGACCGAAGGCCTTGAGATTATATGAAACGAATACGACAATCGTCGGCGAAATTCGATAATTTAGTACGTGACAGTGTCTTGCATTTACATCATATCTTCTTGGTTAGTCGTATTCATTACATAGCTGCAGTATATGCAAATAGAAAGAGTGTATTAAACCAATATATATAAAAGCGTGTCACTTTGAAAAATCCCGAGTCAATTATCTGATATCCTGCGTCAATCATGGTCAGGGTAGTTAAACGGTCATTGCTAAGAAAATTGATAGAGTTTATATCGAAGCGTAAGCCATCGTTGAGTTCGCGATGGGGGAGAAGAAATTTACAGATCACACTATGGGATCTTCCGACGTAAGTGGTTGTTTGTAAGATTCGTGGTATGCTGTGTGATTGTCATCGGCGCGATTTTATTGAGGCTTATAATATTGGACGGTTTTATGATCAAATAATTATTGATTCGGTGGTGCATGTTATTCGTCGACGCGGGTGGCTGAATGAGCCTGCTATGCCACCTATACTCAGTAAAAGACGTGAGTAATATACTGCGTTATTGACTTTCATTTTATTTCCTTCATTTTACAAGATTTTTATATAGTTCGACGATATGAAGAAGGAGAAATGGGATGCGACTATTACGAGCAGGGGTCTTGGAAGATTTTTCGAGTCCCGTGATCGACACGTATGCACATGCAACCATCGCCCTCGCCCCCTGGACTGATGTGCGATGCACCCCTTTGCAGTCCCTGTCTGGATCGCAGCGCGTGCGTGTCATTTAAGACTATCGCGCTCTAGACGGGAAACAGCTTGGCGAAATAAAATACTATAGTTTCTTTAAGCAATCGCCTGGGGATGATATCATCATTGCCAGACAGGGACAGGGAGAGGTCAGATGGACTTTGCACAGGAAGAAGTACTGAGGCCAGAATAAGCTGCCCTCCTCTTCTCCTGCACGGGGTTTGCGAATCCAATCTAGGCGAGGAGAACAGCAATCAGAGTAGTAATCTCCTTTAGAGAACCTCCGCGTTGGTGCCCTGGATAGCACCCTGTAAAATCTTCAGTTTAGAGTATTGGGATTCCGGGACTCGTTCCCGGGAGTCAATTACGAAATCAGTCCCCTGCGTAAAAACAATCGAAATTCCAAAGACAATTATAAAACAGTAACTTGTGATATAAAATTACCCGCAAAAAACATTATTGTGCAGCACATTAGAATTATAACGAAATTGTAGGTATGCGCGCGCGCGCGCGCGCGTGTGTGTGTGTGTGTGTGTGTGTGTGTGTGTGTGTGTGTGTGTGTGTGAGTGTTTTTTTTTAATAAATACGAATTTTGTTCTTTCAAGCGATAATATTGGCTTTCCTGATTATTATTATTATTGCATGCAACCTTCCAGTACTGAAAGCCGAGCCAGTTTAGAGGCGGACAGCATAGCATCGATCCCACGAAAATAAAGAATAAACCCTGCGCTTCACGTTACAGGGACTTGTAACGTTTCGCTACAAGGCCTTCAGCTCGGGACGTAACACGACATCTATGATTTCAATAAGGATAGAAGAACCGATTCAGATAATCATAGCAGGGATAACGATGGTTACAGCGCTGCAGGGAATCGGATAAATTTTACTTAGTTGTCTTGCAGATATAAGCGAAAAATCGGTCGTTTCATGGTAGGACCTACGGAAGGAGCAGATGGAACCGTCGCAGGTCAATCGCAACAATACAGTTAGCGACGATACCGATAGTAATACAGACAAGGAGAAAGAAAAAGCAGATGAAGAAGAAGAAGAAACACAGGTGGAGGAAGAGGAGGAAGAGGACGAGGAGGAAGAGGACGAGGAGGATGAGGACAGTGAGGAGAACGGGGAGGAGGAGGAAGAGGAGGAGGACCTGGTAGATTCAGGTGACTTTTATTGCCACTATTACGATAGCAAAAATAAAAACAATTACGGGGGATAATAACATTAAAAATGAAAAAAACGTTTTTCGCTTTGCATGATTCACTGTGCCGAAACCGCGGACAATCGAATTGGTTTATGAAATGCGTCGGGGGTTCCGGGAGCAGTTGATGAGTTCGAGGACTAGAAGCAATTATAAGTTAGTAATTCATATAATACACAATTTATATGTACGGTATATATGTAGCCGCAAAAAAAAAAAAATAAATTCTAATACATTTAAAAATTATGTTTGGAGGTAGGCAGACTGGCGGCGAAATGACTGCGATACAGGAAGGCGATATTTTACCCGCTAGTGTACGCTTCGGTATACACAATGAGAGGAGGTCATATTTTCCACGCTTTACGATGCATGGACGGGAGACAGATTTTCATCTTCGCCAACCACCGGATGGTACTTATCATCGGATTTGGTTCGGAGCAGTGTACGAGATGCTCTCACTCATTTTACAGAATCGTACGGGGATCATGATTATGCGGGTATGACTCTGAGCGTACCGTCTTTTGCACAAAAACCTGTATGGTTATCATTTCCATCAGCGCGTGAAATCGTACCTGGCGATAGATGGCGAATAATTAATAGCGTAGATCAGAGCCCCCGTGAATTTCGAATAGACGATGGTACCTGTAGAATGACGACGTGTATAATACGAGGCGTCGAAGGCGCCGGTGGTGGTACCGTGCTTGCGCACGAGCTTATAGCAAAAAAGTCAGTTTTACGCATACGTAATAGTGATAATTTAAATCTAGAACGTTCCCTCGTCGCAGCCCAAGCGCATGCCGAACGTGGTAAAATTCGTACGGCTGCGTTACACAGACGGTGGTGTCAAATTCGGAACGGACTTCTTTGCAGGGTATCCGAGCTTCAAGTCTTTCAGAAGTACTTGCTTAACGAGGGTATAGCGATCGTTGTTTATGAATTTCTCACCTCCGGAAAACGCGTTCCGGCTCTGTACGACCGGCGAAAATCCATACTCTAGGCAATAGATGAAATTAGTCATACGCACTTTATTCTCTATTACGAGCGTTCTCACCAGGTAGACGGGGATTCTGTACACAGTGTATCTCTAGGTATACTTGAGCAATCGAACATCGCTGTAGCTACCAATGTGCTCGATGTAAATCCACTTATTGCAACGGCAATAGAGACTCTCAGCCTAAGTATTACGCAGACTGTAATCGCTCATCCTTTGACGTTTTTGCCTGGATCATCACAAGGATGAGGGCTTCCCGGGTATCACGTCTCGTAAGTATAGATTGTACGGTGTCTATTAAGCATTGAAAATCTGTAGGGGCTGCTCGCATGTAATTAAAACCACGAATAAAAAGGTGTATGTATGCGGTATATCGTTTTTTATTACACGCTGAGAAACTCGGAAGACTACACATGCGTATTTGAAAGCATCTCTTAAGAAACCAGAGGCACCAAAGGAAAAGAAACAAGACAAACCTTCGACCAGATTTTTGTTTTATGATTTTGAGACACAGCAGCACGAACAATTACGTGATGATAAATCGACACGAATTTATAAGCCGAATTTATGTGTTTCACAACGCGTATGCATGACATGTCTCGATATCACATATATACCGGTCGATTGTGCTGATTGCGGTAGATATAGATTCGTGTTTGTCGATGATCCTGTTAGGAAACTCATGAAATTGGCATTATCGCAAGAATTTCAAAAGACCATCTGTATTGCTCATAATGGAAGCGGTTCCGACGGGCATTTTATTCTACCGTATCTAACCGAAGTGCAAAAAACACAGCTGCTCTCTCTCTGATTATGATCGGTATGAGAATTGTCTCGATGAAGATTGGCAATGTCATTTTTCTCGATAGATGAACTATTTACCCATGGCTCTTAGTGTTTTACCTAAGGCCTTCGGATTCGCGGATAAGGTGGCAAGACGTAGATTTCCACATTTATTCAATACATCTGGAATATCGGAATTACACAGGTTCTCTATTGGCTCTGAATTTTTGCTCACCCGACATAATGTTCTCAGCGGATCGCGAGCGATTTTTAAAATGGTATAAGGAAGAATCGAATCGCGTCGATTATAAATTTGATTTAGCGACGGAGATTGTGCAATATTGTCGTACAGATGTCATGGTTTTGAGACGGGCGTGTCTAGCTTTTTGCGAGTTACTTATACTGTAACGGTATTTCTCGTTATCATTTCCCTTGAAGGGTTTGAGTTCGGACTCGAGCAGGGAGGAAATTAATACAGACTTCAGTATCGGGTAAAAGTAGGGTTTATTTGTTAATTATTATTATTTATACAGATAAATTTATTGATTATGCTTGTTATATATCAGGGGTACAAATTGAAAATGCGGGTTTGATAACAGATGGCGTTACTAACGCTATACGCATCAGGCAGTACTGTGACTATGTTCATGTCAAAGCTACGTCTTATAGCTTTAATTTTCAGTATGTGTCAATTTGTCGCAGTGTCAAATTCATAGTTTTTTTGAGCTCTCAATATGTCGAGTTTCGTGCCAACAAAACAGCATTTGCGGGAAGTTTTAATTTACTTCTTTAATTTGAAGAAAAGTGCTGCTGAAGCACATCGATTGGTCTCCGAGGCTTATCCGAGTCATGTTCCATCGGTTTCAACGTGCGAGAGATGGTTTGTGCGGTTTAGAAGTGGTGATTTTGACGTTGAGGACAAAGAGCGGCCGGGCCAAGTGAAAAAGTTTGAGAATGCTGAATTGGAGGCAATACTCAATGAAGACTCGTGTCAAACTCAACAAGAGCTCGCAGATTCATTGGGAGTGACACAACAAGCCATTTCCCATCGTATAAAAGCCCTCGGAATGATCCAAAAGCAAGGACATTGGGTGCCGTATGAGCTGAAGCCGAGAGACGTCGAGCGCCGTTTTTTTGCATGCGAACTGCTGCTCGAACGGCAAAAACGGAAGGGTTTTTTGCATCGCATTGTCACTGGTGATGAAAAGTGGATCCATTACGATAACCCGAAGCGCAAAAAATCATATGGTTACCCCGGCCATGCATCATCATCGACGGCCAAACCAAATATTCACGGCGCCAAGCTCATGCTCTGTATTTGGTGGGACCAGCTGGGTGTGGTGTATTATGAGCTATTGAAATCGAACGAAACCATCACAGGAGCACTATACCGAACTCAATTGATGCGTTTGAGCCGCGCACTCAAAGAAAAACGGCCACAATACGAGCAAAGACACGACAAAGTAATTTTGCAACATGACAACGCTCGGCCACATGTTGCAGCGCCGGTCAAAACATACCTACAAACGCTGAAATGGGAAGTCTTACCCCACCCGCCGTATAGCCCAGATATTGCTCCTTCCGATTACCACCTTTTCCGATCGATGACACATGGCCTAGCTGACCAGCGCTTCCATTCTTACGAAGAAGCCCAAAAATGGGTCGATGACTGGATAGCAGCCAAGCCGGCCGAATTTTTTCGCGACGGTATCCGTAAATTGCCAGAAAGATGGGAAAAAGTTGTGGCTAGCGATGGACAATACTTTCAATAATTCATTTGTTACCATTTTTTCAGAATAAACGTTCAAAAATAGAAAAAAATCCCGCATTTTCAATTTGTACTCCTGATATATTTTTCTTGAAACTCCTTTTCTTCGTTAATTCTGAGGATTATATATTATACAAAAACGAGACCCGAGCTTACGCACGCTCATATAATCGTGTCCACAAGAATGAAATTTTTATATGAATTTTATAAAAATATTTCCCTAAAGGGTATAATAGTTTTTATATGCAAGGTATGAGAGAGTGTTTAGCGTACAGGGCTTGCCATCTATGTTGGCTCTGCTATCACTCCTTGTCTTTGGAGCGCATTTATCCGATATTTTTATCTATTGAATCGTGTGTATTTTATTATACCATATAGGTCTCTTTTAGGTATTAACTCTCGGTAACTCAGCTGCTGGACTTCGTAATTGTCGGGTAGGTCAGCTGTTGGACTTGGAAGATGTTGGCTGGTCTTTCTTTGGCTTGCTGGCTGGTCCTGGATGTGGGTGAGACTCTGTGGACAGAAAAACTACTCCTCGATCGTCGAGTTTCGTGTTCTTTTATACCCGCTTTTCCCACTCTTCTTCCATGTTCTTGGTATATCTATATTTGGTAGTCGTCCTGTAGCCCATCTCCTGTAGACCATTTCTTGTTAATCCATACTTCTGATGATCGTATTTAACGTATCTCTTGTGAATTTCTTTTTGTACATATTTTGATACTATAGGAGTACGTGTGATTGCTGTTGAACTTCCTGGAATTTCTATCTTTCGTAGTGTTGGTTGTATGTACTACAGGTCCCTCTGGCTGTATGTGTGGGGCGTACTACGGTTTACTACTCTATGTTTATATTTTATAGTAGATGAGCCTGATGCTTCGCTGTGTGTGTGTCGTGTTCTATGTAGTATCGTGTATATGAGACGTACTTGTCGTCTCAATACGTCGCGGACGTGTGTGCCCCTTTACAGAAGCTTAAACGATAGCATCAGCATGTATGAGAGTATTTCGAAAGAAATTTCTACAGAAAGATCGTATTACGGTGTTACCAGCTGGGGGGTACCGCTAGGGCGGTAAGCAGTCGCGCAAGGCAGTCGCATGGATCGTATGGCTCGATCACGAGTGCAACTACGTTATCGCGCATGCTGAGCACACGAGAGTATCGCCCTCCGACTGGCTTACCAGCGGTCGACGGATACTATGTGGAAGCGGGGGTACATCATTTTCGTCAATGTTACGGCTGCTTTTGGCATGGCTGTCCGCGATGTTATCCCGTGAATAGAGCTGAGCGAATGAAATTCGGTGATACAATGGATGAAAGATATGAGCGTACCGTTCTTATATCCGGGCGAATCAGATCGAAAGACTACACTCTGAGCGAGATATGGGAATGCGCTTTTGACAGATTACCCGAGAATAACGACGAAATGTCGTTATACGTAAAAAACCATTCCATGGTCGAGCAGACACCTCTTGAATCGTGCGACGCATCCTTGGGAGCAGATACGTTATGTGGATATGTGCTCGCTGTATCCATGGGTATGTAACGATGGAAAATATCCCGTTGGACATGCGAAATTGTACGTGGGTGACGAGTGAAAACCACTATTCCCCTTACGTAAAACATGCTGTACGGACACGATAACGCGGTTGAGCGAGCGTTTGACGGCACGTGGATCGTGGACGAGTTGAGATAAGCTGTCTCGCTTGAGTATAAGGTGACGCCTATCGTTGAAATTTGGCAATACGCTGTTACCCAGTATGATTTTACAACGCCGCGAGGCGATCATTTTGCCGAGGAAATCGACACATTCCTAAAAATAAAATAGGAGGTGAACTGACCACCACCAGAGTGTAACGATGACGAGAAAACAATACAGCGTTTTATCGCATTGCACGAGGAGTCTGAGGGTATATTTCTCGAGCGAAATACTCTGCAGTCAAGTCCCGATTCACAATCGCTCGCAGAATTGGCGCTTAATTAATTTTGGGGAAGTTTGTTGAGCGCGAGAATTTCACGAAAACCGCTATCGTTTTCATCTGCTTGGAGCAAATGAATTTACTAACGAGTTCAGAGAATGAGGTGACGGGAATGCTACCAGTTAACCACAAGATCATGTATGTGAGCTAGGTAAGCAACCGTAAACGTATCCAACCATCCCCGACATTGAATGTCGTCTTTGCGGCATACACGACGGCACAGGCTCTCCTAAAACTGTATACTACTCTTGAGGGGTTCGGTAGATGAATATTGCACTGTGATACGGACTACTGTATTTACGTGAGTCACAAGGGTAGTAACGAGTATGAGCCATCTATCGTTCAATTACTCGGAGATCTTACGGATGAATTAAGCGCATACGGGCTAGGTAGTTATATATGTTCGTTCGTTTCGGAAGGATCAAATTTTACGCGTATCTTGTTCGTAACCCCGACGGCACGGCTATCGAATAATGTAAAGTAAAGGGTATCACACTAAGCTTCACGAATAGCCTTCACGTAAATAATCACGCGGCACGCTCCTTCGTGACAGGAACAAGGAACGTACCTATTATCTTAAAATTCGACGGTATTCGACGCATGCCATTTCATCAGGTAATAATGCCCAAAGAAACGAAATCATGCGAGCCTGTTCACACGGAGCGAAAGCAGCAAGGGAAGTACTCTACTGTACCGTATGGCTATTGTAAAATACGTAGATTAGAATAATCGAAAAAAGTATCATATAGTTTTATGTCTTACAGATGAATTCGCGCTATTGTAAAATTAACTTTTCGTCTAAATTTAAGTATCGCATTTGCTGCGTACAGTACGTAAAACGAATAGAAATATTGATTTATTTTGTATAAAGCCGTTCTGCACTCATTGATTTTGTGTTGCTATTCGTGGCAGTAGTGGCTATCCCAAGGAACGGCCCTATTGTTCTGACTTTCTCATCGTTGATTTCTTTTGCCTCGTCTTCTTATCGAGTATTTTTTTTGTTTCGACTTTCTTGTCTTATCCCCGTGGATATAATATCGCTGTTTAGAAGCATATGATTTGTAAATTTTTTATATGGAGCTGTATACGTAGTAGAAGAAAAATATTGATTTATCTGCGTGAAACTTAAAAAAGCTGCAAATTGAAACTTACAAACTGCTTCCTCGAGATTCCGCAATATGCTCGAAGTCCTCTCTATGAAGAAGTTTCTTAATTTTGGCTTCCTCATCGAGCTTTGAGCATCGTGCAGAATCGCGAGGAAGAAATTTTCAAGTTTCAGTTTGCAGCTGGTTAATGACGAAACCGACATTTTGAAAAGTTAGAGCGATTTCACGATTTTCCGAAAAATTCAGTAATCCATAAAATCTGAACCCTTCGACCTATCTTTCCCGTACTCGTATTTCCCGAGAATACGAGATTCTTGAAGGAGGTATATTTCAATGCAGCAGCTGCACCGCACGGTTATCTATTATTCGACTTGAAACAATCGCCGCCTGATAATTGTCGATTTCGTCCCTGTATATTCCTCGATGACCAATACTATTACGTTTACGTGCCTCAAACAGCAACAGCAACAGCAACTCTAATAGCAACAGGAACAACAACAACAACGAAGCCGATACTGTACACTCAAACAGAGACATAATACTTACGGCGGACAACGACATCGTCGAGGGGAAGGATGAAGGGGATGAACAATTGCAGAACAACGCGCAACTGGAGAGCCAACATCACCCCAGCGGATATCAGCCCCCCACACAGATAGTAAAGAAAAAGAAGAAGAATCCAATTAACTGGTCATCGAGAACCCATTGAAGCACACATTTTACGTTTCATATGATTTACCCAAAACTTACCAGGCTTAGATTTTTGGGGACGCTGATTACAAATCTGAACCCAAAATTTCAAAATTCAAGATGGCGGACCTGAATGCAAAAAATTACTTGATTTTGATAAAACTCGATATTCATAGATTTTTGGGGTCGCTGATTACGAATCCGCATACAGAATTAAAAAATTCAAGATGGCGGATCCAGTATGGCGGACCTGAATGCAAAAAAAATTGCTTAATTTTAATGAAACTCTGTATTTATAGGTTTTTGGAGCTACTCATTACGATGATGAACTAAAAATTCCGAAATTCAAGGTAACGGATCCATCATTCGTGTGGTTACGAATATTCATCATTCGTGTTTCTCGATATACAACTGCAACAACCTTCTAGTCCAATAAACATTAATATTGTGCACTTGTTGTCGTATTGTTGAGTCTTTCGTTATCGCGTGTATTTTCGCACTTACGTATATATTACATTCGAGCACGGGCCTCGAAACTTTTTCCGAGTCCCGTGATCAACACGTATGCACGTGCAGCCCTGCCCTCGCCCCCTAGACTGATGTGCGATGCTCCCCCTTGCAGTCCCTGTATGGATCGCGGGGCGCGCGAGTCATTTAAGACTATCGTACGGCGCGTTCTAGACGGGAAACAGCTCGGCGAAAAATAATAGCTTCTCTCTGCCTTCGTCTGGGGATGATATCATCATTGCCGGACGGGGACAGGGAGAGGGCAGATGGACTTTGTACAGGAAGAAGTGCTGAGTCCAGAATAAGCTGCCTCCCCACCCTCCTACACGTGGTTTGCGGATCTTGTCCAGGCAAGAAGAATGGCAGTCTTCTCTTGACAAAGAGAGCAGTAATCGTTTTTAGAGAACCTCCGCGTTGGTGCCGTAGGGTGGTGGAGTAGGGAGCGTCGAACGTTAGTCCTTTGCGTAAAAACAACCGAATTGAAGGATAATTATAAACAATAACGTGTGATATAAAACTACTTGCAAAAAACATTATTGTGCAGGACCTTTAAATTATAGCGAAAAATTATAAGTACGAGTGTGTGTGTGTATGTGTGTGTAAGTGAGTGTTCTTCCATTTTTTTAATAAATGCGGACTTTGTTCTTTCAACCGGTAATATTGGCCTTCCTGATTATTAATACTACACGCAACCTTCCCGTATGGAGAGACCGAGCCTGTTCAGGGGCGGACAGTATAGCACCGATCTCACAAAAATGAAGAATAAACCCTGCGCTTCACGCAGGGATTTGTAACGTTTCACTACGAGGCCTTCAGCTCAGGACGTAACTTGTACAGACGAGCGTGAAATATTGTCAATATTGAGTTTGCAAAATTCGATCGCTGCAAATGTTTTTTTCTCAAAATGGAAATGGAGTATACAGATGTACCGAACGATAATGACTCAGGCGACTTTGACAGGAAGGAAACTGAATTCAATGATGATCAGGGTAGCACGCCAAAATTGACGAGAAACGACAAGTGAAGGAAAGTGAAAATGATAACACGAACGATATATCTCTGAGTGAACGATTATCAAATTTAGACGGAATCTGTGAACCGAAACCAAGACACAGCAGCACTGTGCCGTTGACTCAAAACTCTCGTCCAAATATTCCAGATAATCTTAATCCTCCACTGAATATATATTTCTGTTTATTACCAGAATAGTTCCAAGAGTCTCTTGTTAACTACACGAATCTTTACAGCATTCAATCTGGCAAACAGTTTGGAGCGGTTACGACTAAAGAAATGTAGATATTTTTACGTATCTATGATATATTTTCATGGACGTGACAAAATTTCCGTCATATCGCGACTATTGGTCTAAAAATGAGAAGCTACGTGATCTCTATATTCCTAATCGGATGACGGTCAATTGATTCGGGTTCTTACTTTTCCACGTATATGTCAATAATAACTCTCAAGAATCCAAAAGAGGGGATCCAAATTACGACTAGCTCTATAAGATAAGAGATCGCTGATAAAGAAAATTTCCGTTACGTTCGACACTTTCTTCATACCCAATGAATATCAATCAATAGACGAAAGTATGATTAAGTTCCAGAAAAGAAATTCACTGAAACAGTATTTGCCAAATAAGCCAATCAAATATGGATTCAAAGTTTGGATACGTACATATCAAACAGGGTTTGTATGCGAATTCCAAAATTTTACAGGAAAAATAGAACAAAAAACGGAAAAACTGATGGAAGCCAGAGTGGTTTCAGATTTAACCAAAGATCCAATTGGAAATAATCACCGTGTATACTTTGACAATTTTTTCACCAGTACGGACTTGATGATATCTTTGAAGAAGGCAGGTATACTGTAACATAGTTACAACCACAAGCCCGCAGCATTAGGCTTTGCTGGGAACGAAAGAGATTATATGCAGAATTACGATCGTGTCAGTCATTGCTGATCGAACAAAAGTAAAAGCAATAGGAAGTAAACAACCGACGTCGAGTCAAGTGAACTACTTCGCTGCTGAAAAAAGCAATTGGTAAATAAACCATACTTTTGCCTACCTCGAAGTCTAAATTGATTATCCCTGTGGGAGCCCGAATTCTTCCCCTCGGAAGACAAAAATTAATGCTAACGATTGAAAATACCGTTACAATACCAGCATGTGGAATTGTGCAACGTAACCGAGTTGATTAACAAAAACGTCAAGATCCTAATAAAGAATTACGTAAAGGCGAGTTTGAATATCGAACTTCGTACACAGGACTTAGTTAGGTAAAGTGAAAAGAGAATCGAGTTGTTTCACATATTCCTATTATATCACAACTTCCACGATCCATCTATCGCAACATCTGTCAACCGACGAAACAAAGATGGCATGTTACAAGTCGTATCGTGTCCGCAAGTCCTACCGGAATATAATAAGCACATGGGTTATGTTGACAAGGCAAACATGTTGAAGTCTTTTGTTATGCCGATAACGCGTAAATAGAATATGACGGTCGACGGTATAATATTAAAAAAGTTATTATTTGGGATCGTTCGTCGATAAGGAGATAGATCTCGCGTGAAAGATATAATCGCATGAATTTACGATAAATAAGTAAGTTGATTTTTTATTTTAAATAACGGCAACTGTCCGTTATTTATTACAATACATGAAAAGAAATTGAAGTATAATATAAGTGATGTGTTCTCGAGTTACTGACGAGGAACAACGAATCTCGTTCGAACCTATCTTTAGACTAATTTCGGTAAAGTAGTTACTGACTACCTTTGTCGAAATTGATAACTTAGCAATCAAGCGCGGTCGCGCAGTAATTGCTTGGGACTCGGTCCGTGCATCAGCACATTCTTTCTACTTCGCGAACTCGTGAGCGGCCGATCGAAGGAGGAATAATGTCGAATATTCCGCGACATAACATCTCTCCCCCCTTGAAAGGAAACATTTTTGCGCAAACATTTTTTTCTTTTGTTGCTTTCTCGTGTGTAGCACTTTCTTTACACAGGATTGATATACATATACACAATGTTTTAACAACAATACATTATTTTTTCGTATACACAAGTCTATGTTAATTGTCCTCCGGATATTTTCTTATTGGTGTTCCGGGTATGCAAATCTCACTTTGTTGAGCGGGCGCCGTTGTACATGCCCTGGCCAGCTCGGATTGCAGTCGCTCTGCCGGCTGCCGCCATCCAAGTGACTCGAGGTTTACGTTTACTTCGGCTGCTACCAGTGCCGGTACCTCGCTCGTCCTTGCTGGTGTCCGGTTTCACCGATACCTGTAACATTTAAATATAGCGAAACCGACCAAGGCTATCGCTGCTATGGTACCCAGTGAGTAGAAGCTCAGGTTGTGGATGTGATATTTTCCGTTCCCATCGGTGTCGAGGTTTTCTATTATCTGGTCTGCTCGAACTCGGAGCTTTCGAAGCTCCTCTGGATTTCGCAGCACGCTTAATAGTTGGATTTTTTCCTCGAACCGCGATGGGGGTGTCTGGGCCTCTATCTCTGTTAGTTTTAAATCGAATGGCGGGAGATGATTTTCCCGGATGATCTTCGATGTTCACCCGATGGTCTTGACGCTGAAATCTCGGGCGGTCACTGTACACACGCCTGCCAAAGCCAGTATGCCCGTATTGTTAAAAATCTCATGCTGTGTGAGTTTTTTCCTATAGTAAATTCCGATGGGTTCTGGAGTTGGTGCGGCGTATATCCAACGTGCTGGTCGCTGCATTGGGACAATGAGGGTGTGAGTTAAATGGATAACTCGTTTTGCGAATCGTTCGCCGTTATCCGTGTGGATTTTAGCGTATATCTGAACTTCTCAAGGGGCGTCGTTGATAAGTAAGTTCGAAGGGTGTGTAAGCGGGCGAATATATAATATACTCGATATCTTGCAGTTGCTTAGGTCATCGTTAGTCATCCGAGTACATTCCGGTTCTCTTCGTCGATTACTACGTGACTCTCAATTGTATCTACGTAGTAGAATCCGCCATTGCGTGCTCGAGTTGGTATGGGGTATACCTTCTGTATGCTGTACTGCTGTTGTCTGATCAGCGGTATGTCGAGAACGAGTACCACTGGATCGCCTTCGCTGCAGGCCAGGACGTCCGTCAGTCGCATAAGTGTTGATATTGGTTGTGCTCTATTGTGACTAGGAAACTACTGCCGGGCAGCAGGAATGGTAGTGCATCAGTGAGCTGGAGTGTGAGCGATCTCGGTGGTAATACGGCTGTGCTGACTTCTCTATCCATGA